>VUQG01013315.1:38794-54045 GCA_015106755.1 Etia nguti
CCACGATTCCCCCCCACCCCCCCCCCCCCCAAAAAATGGTAAAGGAGGAGCGAGGAACCACCTACCCGAGCCGAAAGCCTTGGCCACCAGCCACGTCAGGCTGCATGATATCTTGGCCCTGGTGAAGTCGTAGTGATCGAAGCTCTTGATGGCAGGGACGATGAAGGTCCGTCTCATCCCTCTGTCATCTGCCGCATCTCCCATCGTTTCACTGTGAGGGACCCGCTGCTCTACTGCTGCTGCTGGAGGCTCAGTCAGCAGGAGTTCCTCCTGACTGCGGATAACATCCCGTCCAGAGGAATTCAATGCACCAAAATTTCCTTCTCCGAAAAAAACGAAAAAAATCAAAGGGAAAAAAACCCAACAACTTTGGCCTGGTTTCTGAGAGCACGGCGAGTTGGAAATGAAACGGCGCCCCTCGGTTTATATGAGCTCCATCCTCAGCGTTACGTCCTTATGTTTCCGTGATAGCCTTAAACCCTGGCAGCACGGCGCAGTTTAGTGGCAGGATTTCTGAAGATTTCCTCCATTCCCTGACATTACTATCCTCCGGTCTCCCGACATAACGGAGCAGCTGTGTGGCACGGGAGGACAGCTAGAGCCCGGAACCACGGGACACTTCCCCGGTCACACCGAGAAGGCTGTTTGTGTTCATGCCGCTCTCCTTCTAATTTTTTTCCCCTTTCCTAACTGTTTTCTCTCCCTCTCTATCTCGGCGGCGTCTCCCCTGCGCTTTTCCTGCCGCACTGATCGGAGGATGGAGCGCACTGCGCACGCGCGATCCACCCACCCAGTCTGCTCAGTCCTGACAGGAGTCGCCACAGTGTAATATAAACCAAGGTGGAGTTAAGTAAATCCCAAATGTAGTTTCCAAGGAGAAATACACTTCCAGCTAGTTCAGCATGTTCTCCTAATGCTGTGAGGCCAGTTTATAGAAAGGCGATCCCTCAACTTGCTTCCTTTGAATGTGACTTTCCCTAAATATATGCCGATGAGGACAGAATTATTAGCGTCCCCACTTTAAAAATGTGCTTAAAAATATTCAATCAGTGGTGTGCACAGTGTCTCCCACAGTGTGATGTTACAGTATGACCGTCTTTCACTACAGAAATAATTTATGTTGGCATATTGGGTCCATACAAAACGTACACAGAAACCTGACAATGTGATGTGGAAGAAAATTTATAATCAGAAGAAGGTTCTGCTCCCCCACCCCAAAAAATAACGGAGTTTGACCCCCTGCTTTTATTAGGGGCAGTTGTGGCTCAGTTGGTAGATTGGGTCACCTAACAACTGAAAGGTCGATGGATTGATCTGTTGCTTCTCCAGCCCACATACCCAAGTATCCTCAGGCAGCATACTGAGCCTCAGGTCCAAACTGGGAGCTGGTTCCATAGCAGACGAGCCTGAAAGCTTAAGACCCTGCCTCCCATTCTACTTTTAGAAACTCTAGGAACCACAAGTAAGCCCGCAATCTGAAAGCAAAGTGCTCTATTAGACTTATGTGATAGAATGACATCTTTAAGATATGATGTGACCTTACCATTCAGGACTCTGTATGTGAGTAGAGGGACTTCAAAGCTACCTCTGGATATTACAAAGGGAGATAAAGAGATCCTAACGTGAAAGACATCTGATCTCTCTTTCTAGTTTCTGTCAGCACTCTTACTGCAGCATTTGAAACCAGCTGGATGATTGTTAAGAGAGTTATTGGGACCTCACAGTAATAAGAAATTACAATAGTCCAGCCTAGAGAAATAAAAGTGGGTTTTTTAGCATCACTCTGAGACAGGATGCTCATAACTTTGACAATATTGTACAGAAGAAAGAAGACAGTCCCAGTACACCACCATCAACGTCTGCTACCTCATAATAAATGTGAAGAAGAATTAGTGGCTTTTCAACATTTTGTCTGAAAATTGAAAATAGAGAACATATAAATAGAATTAATAGCAGACATGTTGCATTATATTTCAGTGCCCAGTGAATATACGTGATGTGACACAACTCAAATGCTAATAATCAACACTTTGATTTTGACTGTGTGGAAATAATGTGAGAACTACCATCATCTTTAATTTATTTAAAATAAATTTATATCACAATAAAGTGCAAAAAGCAATTGTTTCTCATTACCTTCTGAAGTATGTCGATGGTTCAAAGCTTACGGACTAAAATTCTTACATGACAGAAGAGTTCAGGTCATAACTACTTCAGATGTTTCCTTAGCAATTCATGTGCATCTATGTAATAGATTTACCTACAAGTAGGACATTTCTTTCATTGCTGGCTTAAGACTGAGGATCAGTCACAGAAGACAAAAGTACCATGAAATAAAGCACAGACATGTTTGACAAAGACGACATAATCATCATCACCATCAGTAAACTCTTCGATAATACATCAGAAAGTGCCACACAGAAGAAGGAGAACTTAAATGAAATATCAATGACACTTACAGTAAATTTATCAAAGAAAAGAAGAATCAGCAGAACTAAAAAGACATCTGGAAATGTTCATTTCTTTTGAAATGTTTTTAAAGACGGCAGTTTCCCCGGGTAGTTTGTTTTGACATGAATATGACCCGATCAGCAAGTTCTTTAAAATCATCTTTCCAACCAATCACCGTTTGTCAACAAGTTTCTTCTTGTTGCCTTTTTTTCCCTTCATTTCAACTTAATCATCATCCAAATGTTACACAGCAATTTCCTCCCCTCACCACCAACTGGTCCTGACAGGTGGCTGCCCTTCCCTGAGCCTGGTTCTGCTGGAGGTTTCTTCCTGTAAAAGGGAGTTTTTTTCTTCTCACAGTCACCAAGTGCTTGCTCAGAGGGGGTCGTCTGATTGTTGGGGTTTTCTCTCTGTTATTGTAGGGTCTTTACCTTACTGTATAAAGCGCCTCGAGGCGGCTGTTGTTGTATTTTGGTGCTATATAAGCAAAACTGAATTGAATTGAACTGATTACATTTGGCCATACTCAAATCAGCACTTGAGATGAATATGGAAATTATATTAAAATTACTTTATTTCACTGACTCTGTAAGATGACTGCAGTCATGGGAATGGATGAGAAGTGTGTAAGAGTGCTGCACCCTAGTGTCTGCAAAGAGCCTATACAGCTGAAGAGGTTAAAAAGGAAGCCTCTCTTATCGGTCAGTAGATGGCAGCCCTATGCTAATTATACAATAAAATGGCCCTGCTCCGTTCAGCATACTTTATCACTACGCTGTTTTCATGTACTTAATGGCTCTTTTGACAGTTCAATTGGGATTTCTTTTGCTGACAGGTTTGATTGCACTGATGTAAACTACAGCAAATAAATTCCTCATAGTGGTCGTTACAGCTTTAACACTTTAGTGTTCAAGAAAAACATGAATACTTCTTTCATTCTCAGCATATAAACTGATGCCACACGTGCCATAAAATGTCTAGCTTCACTGCCCCCCCTTTGTTTAAATGGAATCCTCCCTGTTTGCATTGCCACCCAAATCCACATTCATTCGAGAGTCGTTACCAATCATAATGTAGTTAGCATTTTGAATATGAATGTTTGGCTGTGGGTGCCACACACCCGTCGCGGACCCTGGTCGAAGGTTTGGTTCTACTGAAATTGTCAGGTTGCCTCTTTTATTTAAATGCTTCATTGTCTGTTTCTGAGCTTTCACCTGTTTCCAGATCCGTCTCTGTTTTTCAATTTTTGCAGGCGACAATGACTTTTGGATCTTTTTCTCAAAGTTCTTTCTCTCTTCAAGTGGAATCACTGCCCGCAGCACCATAGGCATATCCCGTTTGGGCATGCAGTTCTCTCGTGGCAGCAGAGGGATCACAGTGTTGTACTTATGTTCATTGTGTATAGAGTTGACGAGGGCAGCGTTCGTCTTTAGATCCAGCATGCAAGTGTTGAAGTTGCAGGTAAGCAGCAGCAGGGTGAAGGCTGAGTTGTTGATGGCGTCCTCCATGCACTTTATAGTGGTCTTTCCAGGGATGGAAAAGTCAGAGAAAGTCGCACCTTCAAATTCACCACCAATGGCTGCTTCTATTTTCTCCTTTATGCTTTCGGCCATATCTAAATCTTCCGGAGCATGCAAGATAACAAATGCATAAAATATTTCTTCTTCCTCTTCTTCCACAGCTTTGCTTTCATGTATTTCTCCAGGAAGTTTAGGGCTTGGCATTTTTGTTTGACTGTCTGATTTTGTGTCACTCTCATTGCTCACTAGTGATGCTGCTGCTGCTCCATGCATACTTGAGTCTTGTTTTGGTTCAAATGGAGGCGATCCGGTGGTGTTAGGCTGAGTTTCAGATGACTGAGGTGGCTCGGTCACATTTTGTGCTCTATTTTCTTTAACGCTGAGGACGGGAGGATTCGATTTGGGGTTTCCTGGGGTTTCTGGAGAGGTTCTGTCTTCTTGAAACAAGACTGTTGAGGGCATACTTATCTCCAGATGAGTAGGGTAAGAGGGCATTGAGGGGAGATTTGCATTGAGGGGGCTGGGAAGAGATGAAACTGATGAAACCTGAGATTTTTCCACGCTACTGAGAAGATTGGAGTCAGGCTCTGACCTCTGATCACTGGAGGAGCAGATCCACTCTGCAAACTCAGGCCCACAGACATGTTTAGCTTCCTCCAGGAATTTATAGTTGTATTCCAGGTCATTACCATTTCTTGTTTTTACGCAGTCACTAGAAAGAGCTCGCTTATATGCCAGATTTCTCAGCAGCGGGTCACACAGCCTCTGCTCTGTCAAAACTTTAAAAACATGAGCCAGCTCTGCCAAAGATTCTCCCGTTAAGGCTTCAAAAAGACCGCAATGAGCTCCAAAATCTTCTAAATTGCTTCCACTCATCTGACACTTCTCGGCCACATGCTTAGCGAGGGAGCTGTCTGTCAACATCTGGAGTTTGTCGAGAACTTCCGCCTCCCTGTGGAGGACGATGAGACACAAGGCGTGTATGATTTTATCTTCAGGTGTCTCACCCAACTGGAATGTCAGACTAAAGAGTCGTTCTGAAGGTGCCTTAACAAGAAGGTCAAAGACATCCCTCAGTCCTGTCCCATGGTTGGCTTGGCTCTCGAGACTCATTTTCAACTTCACTTGTGAGCCAGTGTGTAACAGAAGTCGATAGGATCACATGTGACTGTCGAGCATAACCATTCTCAGTTCTTCAGGGACTTGAGTTGCTCAAGAAGTGCCGTTTCCTGTATATTCCACTTTCTTTAGGCATAAAAAAAACAAAACGTGTCAGAAATCACAGAGCTAACACATGTGGTCACAACATGATGTGCTTCAACTGTATGCAAAAAGTAACTTCAAGGAATTAAGCATACAATACATCAAGCTTAGCATTTTGTCTCCCTCTTGTGATTTTTCATTATTCGTCTTTGCATTATGTTCTGTGGAGGTAAAATAAACTTTCATCTGATCATTTTGCACTAAAACAATGGAAATCAGGACCAGCATCATGTTCCAGAAGCTATGACTGAACTATGTGTGTGTTTCTAGCTCAAAATAAGGAAGTCCCAAAGAGTGTTTTTCTCCTTCAGTTAAGTTTTCAGATAGAAACTTTTTTATCTTAAAATCCAGAAAGAAGGCTCTGAGAGACCGATGATTCCTCAGAATAACCCTAGCCTCAATAAGTCTCGTCAAACTTCTACACTAAACTTTTCCAGTGAACGTACCTGCTGAAGTTGTAGGCCTCTGCCAGCCTGAAGTAATTTCGGAGGACATACTGATGATGTCACAGCTTGCGAAGTACAGGAGCTCAAGAGGGACAAAAGACTGAAGCAGGAAGAAGACTCAACCCCAACTGAGATTACAGCTCTCCCGTGGGTTCTCAGTATTACAGAGCTGTACCATCCGAGACTCTATTTATAATGTAAACATTTAACACTTTAACATGTATTTTCATATAGTATGGTAACTTTTTCATACAGTTTGAATCTGCCAAGAAGACAAAGAAAAAAAAAATCACTTCTTGTGGGGAAGTGTGGAAGTCTTGAGCACAATGGGCGTACAAGAGAGGAGGAATTCTGGCATTTTTCCCTCTCGGCTGAGAGGCAAGTGTATTTTTATCCTCAGAGGAAACCTCCAACCCTGTATTTACCAGGGGTGGGGTCACACCAGGCACACTGAAAACCAAGATCAAGTCCTTCAATGCAGCGCAGACACAGAGACTCTCTGTGTTCTGAGTGCTGAGAGCGGTATGTGATATGTTTACTGCACGTGACCATTTCTGAAGGATTAATGTGACTCTATAGGAAGTGTGGTTTTTATGCCTTCCTTAAATATCTCAAGACTGGAATTTCTGTTTCTTTATGGAATAAGACATATAACACTCACACACACACAAACACATAACCTCATCTGTAACTTACAGCAAGCCAAGAAAACCAAGAAACCATATGAATGATACATTTAATCTACAAAAGCTGGCCACTTTATTAGGTACACTTTGCTAGTACTGGGTTGGGCCCTCTTTTGCCTTAAGAACAGCCTTTATTCTTCATGATGCAGGTTCAACAATGTCCTGGAAATAGTCCTCAGAGATCCACCGCAGGATTGAAGTGTGGTTACTGTGGAGGCCTTTTGAGTACAGTGAAGGAGGGCAGATAAATATTTAAGCAAACTGCGTATTGTGCGTACCGTGATGCAAATACAGCATCAGAAAGTGGTTTAGTTGACTAATGTCAATCCGTCAGACTTGTTAACAGCTTTGTCGCTTCTGTGTGCATTACCAACTTTGCCGTGAAGAGACAAAAGAGACTCTGTAATAGAGTTAATAAATGAAAGATTCAGTGAGGGATTTGTTGTCCACAGAGCTCATGAATATGATGATTTTAGCTGGAAGTGCGCCCAACTGAGACTGCCTTTCAGAACCCATCTTTGTACGTGAGAGACAAGTCAGTGTACACTGTACGTGCTATAACATCATCCAGTGTATAGTTTGCAGCATATGTGACGCTCGATTTAACGGTAACAACAATAATTAACATGTATGTGTTCTTTATGCTGAAATTTAGAAAAGCTGAAATATTAAACATTTTGTGACACTTAAATCAATCTTTTCCGGTTTCAGGCGCAATTCAGGTTTTAACTGAGATATGCAATTAATAGAAAATGTTGATTAAATACTGTTAATTCACATTTTTTAGGATACTGAGGGGGAAAAAAGGCAGTCATAGTGTTTTTAATGTCACAGAAAGAATCCAAAGAAAGTATTAAAAAAAGCTGGATGCCCTTAGGAGCCTTTTCACACATATGTTATATATATATTTTCTTATAAACTCTCACACACGATTAAATGCCCTTGTATAAGATTTGCACGCAAGGTTTGCTAGAAACATTCACACACACACACGCGCACACACACACACACACAGCCTCGGGATCATCCTCAGTCTGTTACGTAACACACTGCCAAACGTCCATCTTTATTGAGGACAATTCTTCTAACGAGAGACACGCTCTCCCAGCAGCTGTGTTAGTCAGCCTGCCAGTAAATTTGCTTTCACCTGCAGGCAAAATCATGTAGTAAGAGGCTGTGTCAGTTCTGCGAATCCCGACATGGTACAGGAAACATGACGTGGTTCGCCACACATGCAACTCTCCCTTTATCAAAGCTGAAATGCAAACATGTGTATGTCTGCGTGTTTGTGAGTGTGTTTTCTGGCCGTGGGAGAGAGAGGCCCCGGGGGACACACAGAGGGGTCACATATAAGAGGCTTTAGGGCAGACAAGTGAAAAGGGGGCCCTTCCTTGGACAGAGACTAAAGATTAGGATGAAAGACATATGAGTGTGTATGGAGCGGGTTGGGGGGGCCTCTATTTTTTATGTCTCACCCACTGCTGCATCTCTCACACGGGCCATTCAAAATGAGCGGTACGTAGAAGACAGATAAGATAGTGAGATAGGTGCATAGCGAAAGACAAAGTGAGACCCTGACTGATCGATAGGCTCTTTAGAATTCAGTTTGCGAGAGACCGAGGAGAGGCCGCGCAATGCACGGCTCTTTTTCCCAGCCACCTGATTCGTCACACATGCTAAGAGAATTTAACACACTTGCTCCTGGCGAGCAAATATATTCTTCGCACACATGTACATGCAAAGACGTGCACTCATTCAAACAAGCACCCCACCACTGCCCACCCACTGTTTTTGGCCTCCGCTGGAACACTGAAAGAAACACCTGCGTTACGGCCAGTGCTGGACTCTGAAGGGAAGTTTTGCATTTTTCTGTAATTTTTGTTTAAAAGAAAACACAAAGCAGCATGCAGCTTTAAAAGCTTACGCAACAGTTTATTTTGTTCAGATTAAGATAAAGGTTATGGATGGATGGGTGCAGCTTTAGGTAGCCTACACACATTCAGGCGTGTTCTGTGTATCAAGGCAAAAATAAACTATCACATACTGAGGCTAGTTTATGCTGTTGACAAAGCGAGCCAACAGATCTGAGCTAATGTGACAGTTAACTAGCATTAATTCAGGAGCAAAAGTAAATGAAGCGGGCCTGCGGACACGACAGGGGAGTGCAGCGGGGATGGGAAGACGTGTGTACTGTACCACACTGGACCATGCTTGGATGAGCATGTAGGCCATGCCAACAACAATGCATAATACAGCCTCTGGTGATGGGGGATGGATACGAACACACACAGCGCTCCCACCTTACCTCATGCACACACAACATGCAGACATTCACTCGTGCAAGCGCACGCGCACAAACTCACACGCATGCACAGACATTGACGGTGATGCGGCATGGAGCAGTTTATGCTCATATCAAAACAAAGTCTTTGATCAGTGTGACAGGAAGGGCACTCGCCCCAAAGGAATTAGCTAACTCTCCTGCCTTGCACAAAAAAAAGCACATCCACAATAAATCAGGCATGCTTGCATTTGCAACAGAGGGGAGAGAACGTTTGATATTTAGCTTCATTAATATGCTAAATGTATGAATATGATTTGTTCCAGTTCAATGTCCAGAGTAGCATGTCCATAGTGCCATGATAACCATAAAGAGCAGAATGTGCAGAAATTCAGGTTGCATGTATAATCCGCTCAGTTTAACAGCCTGTTACTCTGCACAAGCAATTTACATACAGCTTTTAAATTAGTACCACTTTTATTTCTCCTATAAAAATTTGTCCTGACACGAAGAATACTTTTAAAAGAACCCCCGATTTTGTTTATTTTTGCCTGCTGGAGCGCTTCACCGATATAAGATACGGTTAAGGTGATGTAATATTTCCTCTTAGTATATAAAATTGTAGATAATTAATTAGGAACAGTTTGATACTTAGGTTTTATAGCTTAATGTTAAGAAGAAGATTACAACATTCATGTTTGTCACTTAGATTTGAGGCCACGGTCTGGAGCTGTTTAGCTTTGCTTAAGTTAGCATAAAAACTAAAAGAAAGAAAATGAAAGAATAACCTCATAACCATAACTTTTTGTTTTTTTCCAGTTCATAATTTATATATAAAATAAACAATCATATTATTATTTGTAAATTACACACCTATCAGCACTGGCAAGGCTAAATATTTTCTCTACTCTCAGCTAAGCTAAGCTAGCTACCTCCTGACTATAGCTTAGCTTTTTCAATCTTTTAATCTGGTTATAGTAAACAAAGTAAATATTTAATAATATTATTATATAATAACGCAGTGGTAGAATTAGTTCATATTGTAATTCTACTGCTGTTCCTCAATAATTTGTAACTTTGTATAACTTAAAATTTCCAGATAACCACTGGAGTTATGTATCTAGTTTACGTAATTTCAACCAAAAAACAACAACAACAAAAAAAGCATCTTACATGTTGTTTCTAAATGAGTAAGATTTGGAGATACTAACTTGAAATTTTGATTTTTTTGTGGAGGGAAAAAGCTTTCAAACTATACATCTAGAGAGCTGGCAGTTAGCCTTTGATTGATAAGTAGCTAACCTAGTGAAATTTAAACACCTACTTTTAGATAAAAATAAATAAATAAACCAAAGCAAAAAACAAGAAAATGTTGTATTTTATTTTTTTCCAATATAGTATTGTATTATACTTTTTTAATACAATTGGATTTCTAACAGGGAAAATGTTAACACCTGGCTATGGTTTGATTAAGGATCTATGACAGGATGCTAAAGCAGATGGTAATAGCATAGTTAAAACAAAAACTTACAAATAAACTTACAGAAACTTACATCAGAAGTTGCTCGTTGTGGTGGTTGCCAGTGACAATTAGCTATAAAGTAGCTGCTGCTTAAAATTCTCTGATACTTCTTATTGGTGTAGGAAGTCAACATTTTTGTATAATCGTACCACATGATTCATTAATACTTTCATGCTTGCGTTAAAAGAAATTAAAAAAGAACTAGCTATAGGCTCTAATTAGGGGACAAACTACGATTTGGCAGCTAGGATAACCCTAAAGGCCTTCACACAAAAAGCATGTTGTGAAAAAGCAACATGAGATCTGAACTTCCTGTGTAATGAAATGTGAAAAAAATGAACTTAACATCAAATGACGAGCTGGTCCTGATGTTTCTAAACAAGAAAAGTAAGAAACAGATTCCTATAATTCAAAATAGAAGGCAGTTTCATACATATTTCAGGATATCAGTCCAGCAGTTTGAGCTCTTGTTGGCAGAGTTGGGACCACATCTGAGGAGGCAGAGAAATCATTTCAGACAGCCGATTGACACCAAGCAGCGTCTAGCTGTGTGTCAGAGGTAAGCATCATTGTATATTCATTACCGGTGTATGTTTTGCACTAGTGGGTTACTTGCTGCCAAATGCAGTGATCTGATTGATCAGATCTATTTATTCGGATCTGAAAAATCGAGCTAAGTGCCACAAAAAAATCGTCCAGCACTGCATTATGAATAGCTGAGTCCAAAACATATTTTTATGTGTCGGTTGTGTAAAGGCCTTACGACAGGGTCACTTAAAAATCTGCCACAATAATTTGTATATTGAGCTGCAGTGAAGTTTAACTTCTATTCAAGCTGTGTGAAATTATATTACATTCTTATATGTGACCTGTGCTGCTGCAGCTGCTCTGAGAGTCACTGTTGTTTAGCCAAAGAAATTCAACAGGATATAAGCAGAGGTTACATAATCATGTTGGTTTTCCAACCCTGTACAGTTTAAAGCTTGTACAAAAGGATGAATTCGGTGAGTGAATCTAATCAGCATCATCATCTTAAATTTAAATTGCTGTCTGCTGCCCTTGATTTAATCTAGCATTGAGCACAAACACCACAATCTGCTCGGCACCAGTTCAACACAGTACATTACCATAAATTTAACCAGTTTAGCCAGCACTAACTGCCTCATATTTTCATGTAACCTTTGAGCAACACAAAATTAGTAGGGTTCAGTTTGTTTTGTAAGATATTCGCAGCATGAAAACCCCCCTAACCTATAGCAACACATTCAACAGCCAATTAAAACACTAAAAAAAAAAATAGAATTTGACCAGAATTAGACTGGTTTATCACACGTCAATAACTGATCAGTGCTTACCTTTGGAAATAATTTGTTCTGTCCTCTTTCTTACGTCTTCATCTCAGAGTCTGGCACATTGTCCATTTAGCTAGCAGACTCACTGAACAGCACAGAAACAGAATGCAGTATGTGTTTGTTAAGCTGTTTGAAAAGTTGCATCTAAAAAAAATTGCTCTTAAAAAAAACTATAGGTCCTGAAGTACAGCGTGTGTGAACTTAATGGCAGCTGTACTATCAGAAGAAGGAAATGGTAAAGGGATCCAGATTCATATTCAGATGATTTTATTAATCCCAAAAGGGAAATTTGTTTGCAGCTTACCCACACAACTTACTCACACAGTCAAACTCACACAACCCTGAGAGTGTGTGAGGTCGTGGGGTGTCGTTACTTTCTTATTACAGAACAAGTATCTCCATGCCGTCAGCTGAAAGCATCACCAAGCTGCAGCGCACGAAAATGTGCTCACTCGACAGTATTAAGTATTAATCTGCCTATCTGCTTTAAATGCTCATTAACCGAAGATGCCAGCACATTCGGGACTTTTTTAGCCCCTAAATTTAACCCCTTCTATTCTGGACTACTTCACTATAACCTCTTAATGAAACAGGAAGCTCCGATGAGGGGATTCCCCCCTGTTTATATAATCTATGATATAGCCTATATGAGATCTAATTTCTTCCCTCCTCTATTTCTCCTCTTTTTTTCCCCCTTCATTCAGGCTCTTTTTAGTGTGAGAATCCCCACGCCCCCAATGTATAGTGATGGTCAAATTGATGTCTCTAATTCTAACCAATGAAAAAAGGTTGTTAAACGTTATTAAAGTCACCCACCCAAAGCAGGGGAGAAAGGAAGTGAAAGAATAGGAACATGGTGAAGAGGAGAGGAATTAAAACTTGCTTTGTATCGGCAATGAAGAAAACGAAAAGAATAAATGGACCCAATCTGGCTGCACTTGGTGCTAGAATGGCTGCCCATCCAAAAGCCCATGCCCAATACACCATGTCACTTTTGTCCGTCTCCAAACCCTGCGGATGCTCTGCTTTTATAGCAGATGCACAGAACCAAAGGATGTGAGGCGTGAAAGCAATGGGAAATTCATTACATATTCCTACCCCCCTCCGTTCACCATAATCACCACAATTAGCAGACATCTGCAGTGACTCCAAAGCTGGGAGTGTATTCAGGCAATCAGAGCAGCTTCACCGACAGCACTGACTGCAGCCCCCTCTGTGATGGGCCTCATCCTGAAGGGAAGCATTCCATTAGAAACTCAGTGATTAATTGAGACGGCGAATTCGCTTCTGGCATCGAGCACGAATGAAACCCAACAGGAGGCATCCATGATGGCAGAGCCGCGCACAGGATTGCGGTCCAGAGTTGGCGGGGACTTTAACATAGTGTCGATGGTGTTAGATGAGGCGCTCACGCTGTTGGTTTGCAATTATCGGTATGAGAAGAGTTACTAGAAAACAGCTATGTGAAGATTTTCTGACCCATCAAGTAAACAAAACCTGTGTGTGTCTAACGATAACCCGGATTTTATAGGTACTTACGGATATTGGTATTATCCCCCGTGCTCTGAGAAACGTGGAATCCAGATTCCCAAAATCACCGAAATCCACTAAAGCTTTTTATGTTGTTTAGCTGTAGATGTAGGACATTTTAAGGAACTGTTTAACTTAAATGTGAAGCACCTGTTGTCAGACATTTGCTTAGCATAAGATAAAAGCAGGAATCTAAAATAACTTTTCCGATCCAAATGATGCTGATCTGTACTACTCTGTGTTATTTCTACCCTTCACTTGTAAATCTCTGGAGATGTTGGTACATTTAGACTCCCTGTGTTTATACTTCTTGCCCTAAGCAAAGTTAACACTCTCAGTTTACAGATATGAAGCGTCAGTCTTTTCAAATCTCTGCGAGAAAACGGGCACATTCTTCAAAATGTCAAACTATTCCTTTAAGACGTCTCTGATTGGATGATTATCAAAAGTGTTGGGTGGCCCACTGTATGTTCTCCATCTGTAGTGGATGACAGCATGTTAGACAGCTCATTACTGAAGCAGTTGGAGATGTCACTCTTACTAGGCACAGTATGGAACATCCACGGCTTTAAGCCTCAGCTTGTCATGAAAATTAACAGTAACACATTGGACTCTTATCATCTTGCCTTGAGTCCGGCGCCGGCTCGTTTCCCGGATCGTGCGGCACGTGGACGTAAGTGTACATACGTACATCAGTCGAGCTTACGCGGGCGCAGCTGCAATTGAGCCTCATTGTCCTCGGAAAAAAGGGGGAAAAAAAGACAGCTTTTTATAAACTCAGCAGACAGGCATGTTGTCACACAGACGAAAACACATTTGGAGTTTATTAGATTCATCTGCAGGAGATGAAATCATCCAGAACAGTTGAATGATTATGTGTATCACTTTATAAATGGTTTTTAGTAACGACTGATGCATTATTTAGAGAAACACCACACTATAACAAGTACTCCAAACAATCCAAATGCATCCTTTTAATTTTCTTTTTTTATTTCTTTACAGTGAGTGTTTTTCTCCAAATGCACAGCGTACACGCTTGATATTCGGCAAACTTAGCAGATGCTTTTCTTCCCCATATGCAAAGCTGACGTACTTTGTATTCTGCATATTTTAAAATGTGCATTATTTACATCAGATGTGATTATGCGTCATTGCATTGGATTTCAGTGCTTCTTGGCACATCACTACATATCAGTAGAATAACATGAAAGCCAGCCACCGCAAAATGTATGGCAGTCGTCCCGCTGCTTGCATGTATGTGTCCTAATGAGATACAAACAAAACATAAGACCACTCATCAAAGCACCGCTCAGTGAACTAACGCTCAAAATATCCACATGGTGACGTAAAATTATAGAAAGATTTTGTACAGCATCGAGCATTGTTTTGTTTGAGGAAGCTGGAGCTAACCTATAGTTTCAGGTTAAAGGAAAATATTCCCTGTGCAATATACTGGGTGAAACAGTGGTCCAGTGGTTAGCGCTGTCATCTCACAGCAGTGAGGTCCGGGGTTTGAATCCACCAGCTCGTTGGGGTCTTTCTGAGAGTTTACTTGTTCTGTCCAGGTACTCTGGCTTCCCCTCCCTCCACAGTTAGGAGACATGTTGTTATTTAAGTTAAGTGGTGATTCTAAATTAGTCATCTCTCTGTGATAGATTGTCAACCTAGACTAGCTTTTAAGAAAATTAAATCTGCTTAACTAGAAGTACAAAGCAGAATAAAATGGAAGTGCTCAAGGAAAGTACAAGTACCTTAAAAAATCAACTGATTTAAAAACTGCTCTCGCATTAGTGTGCACTTTCTACCAGTGTAAAAACACAAGCAAACAAATAAGCCTTAAGTTTGGAGTTATTATGTGATGTATGTAATGAGTAAATGTGGTGTGTTTTTTCTTCTTTTAAATGAGGCTTTAAATTTTTATCTGTAGTTATAAATGTTAACACGCTAGTAAGAACATTCCAACCAAGTGGGGAGCTCGGTGATAAACGGCTCGTTCTGTTCCAGAAGTGGTTCATCGAATGAACTGCTGACAAAAAGCATTCTTTTCAATTTGTCTTTTACAACAAAGTTGTTTTCAGCTACTATCACAGTTTTACATCCTCCAACCTAATGCAAGTTTATCATGTTAAATCTGCTTTTATTAATCACTGAAAAGATGCTTTCCTGGTCAAGTCAGCAGAGCTGAAAAGGGCTTTCATGC
>VUQG01013315.1:67772-112206 GCA_015106755.1 Etia nguti
GCCTGCCCCTGTTTGTGTGAGTGTGTGTGTGTGTGTGTGTGTGTGTGTGTGAGCTCGCTAAGATAGAGGACCTGTCTGGTGATCTCACAGTGCAATATGTCATTTTCCTTCTATGCTAAAGACTGCTGTCTCATGGGGAGGAAAAAAAAGCAGTCTATAACCTTGTCTTCCTTCACAGTTTGGGACCGGCCACACCGCTGCCATTTCTCATTGTACCCGCCTGCAATGACTTCTGTAATTCAAGTAAGGTGAACGCAAAGCTCACACATGTGATGTATGGGTGTAGGAATGTGTTTGTGCCACTGATTTATCAATTAAACTAATAAAGTTGAATCTGTTCATTAGGCTGATGTGATTATTTACTGTTCGGATTAACTCGTATTTCACGTAAGAACGAACTTTGTCATCTGTGTCTTTTAGTTACCAAGCCCCATGTCCGTGTACCCCCACCTCCCAAGTCTCTCTGTATTATTCATAGAAAAGCACTCTGTGCAGTGGTGCAGAAGAGTGGAGGTGATGTAATAGTGGCCGTGAGCGTGGCTTCGGACTGTCATTTGGGATGGATTCATGCGACAGGAGAAAACGCTCGGGTTGTTCAGCCTTGTTGGCGTCGCCAAAAGGCGCAGTTGATGGCAAGAGACGGGACATGACAGTGCATTTAAAAAATAAAATAAAATAAAAGCGTCATCACAGTTTTGTTGAAATCAAACTATCCAAACCTTAAAATGTTAAAAGTAAAGGGAATAGTGTGAAAGCCCGCATCGTGGTGTGAACCAGCGTGTGAGAAGCTGGGATGCTGAGAGACACGAGAAGAAACCTCGGGAACAGAATTGAACTGGAAAACAAATCCAAGTGTTATTGAAATGTTATTTCACAGCATCTCAAAGTGACACTACCCCCATCTAGTGCTGAGCTGTACACACAGCTTCCCTCTGTAAGGACTGTGGAAATCATGTATCATTTATTTAGCATAGAGTAGTTGAGGGAAACCGACCAACCACAGCCGAGTATTTTGTTTAACTTTAATTTTTAATTGATCTTGTTTTTTTTCACACAAGTGGATTCTGCATTTCTTTCTCTTGTCATTAATTTTTTAAAGTTTAAGATGCTTTGGAGCATTACATAGAAAAACAACAACATTACAGTGTTACAGTTAAATCGTTTCCAACCCTGGCTTTGGTTTGGTGTAATTAAAGTGCTACATAAATTGGGAAATATCAATTTGTTGAGATAAAGAATTTGTGCATCACATTAGTAATGAGAAATTAATAATGTGCTCAAAGGCAGACAACATATGTGTAATTTCAGTGGGCTAAACAGGCATACTATGGATTGACTGTCAGTTAAATATGCTGTTATTCTCATTATAATTATTATTATAGCACTGTATAAAAGCCTTAAGCCAGCCCTCATGTCTTTACATTTCTCTTTCATGGAGCTAGACTAAAGTGGTCTCAAACAGTAGTTTTTTCTTTGGACATCGGCTGCGTTTTCACTTCTGACCATGTTCAGAGGAATGTTTAACTATGAAGCATTCAAGCATAAAAAGGGCAGCGAACTCCAGGGATGAACCAGTGTTGTGTCGACACATAACAGACAACAGAACCAATGTTAAAAATTATCTTTAGGCACTTTGTTACAAGCAGCTTGTCACAAAAATTCCCATTTCTTTAAAAGAATCTATGATAATGATGATGGTAAGTGGTGTTGGGAATTATGATCACAGAAAAGTACTGTCAGATTTTGGCCTCCTCAGAACCCAGACCTCATCGTGATAGAGAAGAGAATAAAAGACGGCCAACATCCAAAGAAGAGCTTTAAATGTCCTTGAAGTAGCCTGGAGAATTATTCCTGCAGACTACTTAGAGATTAAGAGAAAGCTCGATGAAGAGAGTTCAGCCTGTGATGAAGAATAAAGCCGATCACATCAAATACTGATTTTCAAGCTCTTTAGAATTGTACATAATCTGTTTTTGGTTTATATATCTTACATATACTCTATTTCTATTTTTGTCTGTGCGTGTTTCAATAAATCGTTGCTCACTTTTCTAGCTAAATGTAAAGAAATGAGGAGTGGCTCAAGACTTTTGCACAATATTGTATTGAAAATGTGTTGCTGACAGCGCTTTCCAGCTGTACCGTGCTTTTGTATTTCTTATTTGTCTATTTAAAAATCTTTCCCTCGTTAACATATTACATTATTACCATTAAAAAGATAAATTTCCATTCTTTAATAATCTCCTTTTCTCTGTGTCATACCCACAGACGCTTACTGCTGCAGCCAAGTTCATTGTAGTGAGTAAAGCTAAACACTAAAACCAATAAAATAAAAAAAATTTAATTTT
Organism: Etia nguti; assembly: GCA_015106755.1. NCBI lineage: Eukaryota > Metazoa > Chordata > Actinopteri > Cichliformes > Cichlidae > Etia > Etia nguti. The sequence goes on from VUQG01013315.1 coordinate 70,118, forward strand.
AATAACTCTCTGCTGCCTGTAGGCTGTTTCTGAATGAGGCTTGCATACACAGAATCCAGCAAAATGTAACTAAGATAAGACGAGAAATACTTTATTTATCCCAACAGCTGGGAAATGATTGCGTTTAAGCAGCAAATTAAATGGAAAATACAAAAAAAAATGAAGATCTCCATAAATCAGAATCTGATACAATAAGATTAAATACAAAATGAATGCAGCTAATGTGTTACAAGGTATTATACTGAGTCAAAGGTCAAACTAGCTTCACCACAGAAAACCTACAGATAAAAATCATGTCAGCTTTCTCATCTAACTGTCAACAAAGAAATACCTGTTCTGCAAGGTGCTTTAAATAAACAGTCCCACATTGTCCTTCCGCTGATGTTACTGGAAATGCATCTATTAATCTTTAATGACTTTCTAGATTGTTTTTTATCAGTGGCACAGAACTTCCAGAAAACGTCTCACAGTGAGAACTTTCAGAGCTGGAATTTTTCAGCGTGAGAAAAAAAACAAAGAACTAAGATAAAGGGAGGTATGCAGTGTCACGTGTTAGTGTGTAAAAATTCAACAGCACACAAGCTGAAGTGGTTTAGACCTGGAACATGTACTCAATGTTTCCGTGAAAGCACAAAACCATTAGTGGAACTGGTTAGTCTTTTTCACCACAGCTTAAGTCGTGCACTCTTGTAGTTACAACAAATACAAACATTTAAATATTACACAATCTCTTCAAACTGAGCTGATATCGTCAGCATGTCATTCGCAGCAGGCTCCACAAGATGGCGTTCACTATAAAATCATTGGCTGCTGTAGCTGGCATCAGCGGTCTGTTTAAAAGCTCTGACGACCTTGAATTTCTTCAGCTGTGAGCTGTGCAGGTGGATCCTCTGGGCCTTATTCCTAAAATGATGATAGATGGAGTTACTTCTCTTGCTGTTTATTAGAAAATCACATAATTTGCTCTTTATTCTGTTTCTACAAATCTCACCTTATACTCACCTTATTACAGCGTTGATCACCCACTTCAGAGCTGGATTGGCGCATGCTTTCCCCTTCTTTGTGTAGAAACTACATTAAAATAAAGCAACATGTAAATATTTATACACCCACAGTAAACACTAATGTCATCTCAAGTATTTATTTATTTTTAATCTTTAAAGCAGTTTGTTAAAAATAATTGTAACGATGCTCACATGATGGCATTGATGGGACACATCTCTGTGGTAGTCTGGACTGAGTACCCCTTGATGGCTGAATATGGTAACCTGCCTGTCATGTACCTTCGACAGCAGCGACGATAAGCTGTAAAAGAAGGAAAGAAAATTTGTTTTTATTACAGAGGACTAAAATAAATGCTTGTGTGTAAATGTGATTAAACAGAAAACAAATCAAAGAAAATAAGACAAGAAGGAAACAAATACAAACCTGCTGATGTGTTTGCAGTCAGGCAAACAGTAAGTGCGATCGCCACAACAGCTCGGATTGGCAGCATGTCTTCTTTGTTTGCATTGGCACCAGTGACTCTGATGATGAAGCTGTCTCGCCTTTTCAGGTGGAGTCAGAGAGGTTGTGCTGGTAATGTGCTGATCACAGCAGTCTCATTTATACCTGAGCTCTGCGCGAACTAGAAAAATCCCAGCATTCCAAGTTAAAAAAACAACAACAAAAAAAACAGGTGGAACATGTGGGAGGGACCTATAAATACACATGGATCCATGGATCTGCACGGTTTCCAAAATTGCACTGATTATGGAATGTCGGGATATTTATAGATCACTTTTCTGTTCCTTCTGCCAACTCAAACCGCTAACCAAATAGATTGTAACCAAATATGTGCAGATGTTTACTATTTCACAGATTATATTAGTTTGAAAAACTCCCAGGTAGGATTTCTGTTTAAAAAACTATTTAAAGATAAAGTAGGGGAGGACAAATTTTTCTTCTTATTCCAGGAAAATGACAGCAGATCCAGCAGCAACAAGCCATACAGCACCTGACGTAAAGTACTCAATAAAGACAACCTTATGAAAAACTCAAGTGTACCAGGGTAAATATACACTACATTTAAAGTTTTTGAAATAAAAGTAGCAAACTATATTGAACTCAATAGATCTGATTTCCTTTTTAGTCTTGCTGAAAACGTTTTAGTTGTATTTTTAAGAAGAACACTAAACTACAGAGTGTTAAATCAACAAAGATAGACAAAATGCTGATAAGTAAATGAGCCTATAGGACACAGTTTCTTAATAGTAAAAGAGATACCAGCCCTCCAAGCATCCAACCCATCATTAGACCAACCAACCATCCAACCAACAAACCAACAATCAACCAACCAACCATACAAACCAAACAACTAACAATCCAACCAACCAACCAACCATGTCATAATTCATTCATAGAATGATTGGGATGCATTTCCAGTTCACTTGTTACCTGCAAAGATTATGGCTTTAACCAAACTAGTTTGGTTTATCTATTCACTGACAGTAATGGTACAGGAAGTTGGAAGAGAAGAAACAGTGTTTCAGCTAATTGTCCTCTTCATTTTATTTATTCTATATTAAATAAGTATACTTTTATCAGCTAAATGATTTGTAAAAGCAATGTTTCATGTGTTGCCACGGTGTAGTGGTTAGTACAATAGCCAAAGAGATGAAAAGTCCCAGGTCGGCAGCTGGGAGCAATACAAGCCAAGCCTCTGCATGAATGCAGAAATACATACTAATGAAACTAAAAGTTTATTTTCAACCACACAGGAATATTGTAATTTGATGAACAAGAAAGTTCAGGTTGCTAGAATTCTTGACTAAACAACAGTCAAAAGCTGAGAAATTTCAAAAAGGTATTGTATCATGTTACCCTGATATCCTGAATTTTATCAGTGTTTTGTTTTTTAGAGCGAAAAGCAAACCTATCATTTAATTTTGTGCATAAACGTGACCTAGTAAATCTTTAGAAAAATGTTTGCACTATCACAATTTTTTCATTACTTTATTTTTTAGCTGGGTGTGTGTAATAATGAACTTATCATGCATACAATCCCTGCAGTGTGTCCCCTCAGTGTACCAGCAGCGGGTGGCAGTGCCCAGCCCCACATGATCATTCTTTTGTTTATCCATGTCATTATGTTGTGTTAAGTGAGTAATTTTTAAAATGTGAAACAGGATATCATATGAAGCATGTTTATCTTCTAAAAATGAATTTCATTCACATATTTAATGTGGTGTCATGTTAAATATATTATTAAAGTGTAAAGCAACAATGTTTCAGTACTTGAGGGAGGAATTTTGTCCAAATTGAAACAGAGTTCCCTCTGCACACAGCTGCAGCAGCTTTCCTTTCTCCAAGTTGCATGAGTACACAATGTAGCTAGTCTTTTGTTTTCAGATATAATGCAGAAGTGAATGCTGTACACGAATGCAGTGAAGATGGTCACAGGAGGCTGAACCAGTCATGCAGAGTGTGGAGGTGCAGCTCTGTTTGAGGATCTGGACTTCCCCTATTGTAGACTCCTCCCTGTTCTCTGGCAGCTCTGTGGTTCTGGTAGGGCCGCTGGAAACCTTCACCTGGCTTTGCCCGCAGGTAGGACTGTGAAGTGGAAATGTATCAGGAACTTCCTTGTTGGTTATCTGCCATTAATCAGGTGTTGTTGTCAAAGTCAAGTGAATATTTTAACCTTTGCTGTTCGAAAGCACAGACATTCCTGTTTTTTAATTGTAGAAAATTAAGTAGAAATTTGTGATTTTGAATTTTGTAGCCCTGATTTCTGCTTATTACACATAAACTGCACTTATTCCAGTGTTATAACAAAAGAGGAAGTCAGCACATGTGTATTTAGTGTTGACTGTTACTGAGAAAATACAAAGAGAAAAGTCAGTAAATCAGTGCATTTTTGAATGAGTGAGCAGAGCCTGTAACCATCAGCTCAGCTGCCACCTGCCACCTGGCTAGACTTCCTCATGTGACTGACAAAGACAAACTGAGGCTAGCGCACCAGTTAATCATCAAATTACTTCAAGTTTAAAGTTGAATAGGGCATTAACAGGCAGTCATGCATTTTGCAGCACTAAGTCGTGGTTATTGCAAATTTCTGCTACAGGATTATTGTTTCACAATTCGATTGAACATGTAGCACAGAATTTCAACAGCCTTAATGTTTCTGCATGTTTGATTAAAAAAAAAAACACCTAAGCCTTCCACTTCATTATAGTTGATGAAATACCTGTTCTACCACATGCTTTACACAAACGGCTCCCACAACTTCCTCCTATGAGAGGTTTCGTCAGTCATTGTTTAGCTGTTTTCTAGGTTTCATGTTATGACACAAATGTCCAGCGCTGGAACTCTGGAAAGATAAAAGGAGGAATACAGTGTCACGTGTTTAGTGTGTAAAAATTCAACAGCACATAAGTGATAATAGTTTCAGACCTGCAACAGGTACTCATTTTATTTCAATGTATGTATAAAACCACAAAAACAATTCCATAAATTACTCTTTTTTAACACAACAGTACATGCACAAAACCAAAATATTACATTTATACAGTATAAATTAATATTATAGACCTCTTAAAACTGAGCTAATATCTCCATTGTTTGACTACATCTTTCTTATTTACAGCAGGCTCCACATGACGGCATGATGGAGCTCACTGGACTATAAAACTTTGCTGGATGCAAAGATGACATAAAAAACTGTTTGTTTTCTGTAGCTGGCATCAGCGGTCTCTTTAAAAAGCTCAGATGATCTTCTATTTCTTCTGCTGTGAGCTGTGCTGGTGGATGTTCTGTGCCTTATTCCTAAAATGATGATAGATGGAGTTACTTTCATGCTGTTTATTAGAAAATCAGAACATTTGCTCTTTATTCTGTTTCTAAAAATCTCACCTTATACGATCGACAGCGTTCATCACCCACTTCAGAGCTGGATTGGCGCATGTTTTCCCCTTCTTTGTGTGGAAACTACATTAAAATAAAGCAATATGTAAATCATTTATACACCCACAATAAACACTAATTTCTTTAAAGCAGCTTGTTAAAATAATTGTAACGATGCTCACATGATGGCATTGATGGGACACATCTCTGTGGTAGTCTGGACTGAGTACCCCTTGATGGCTGAATATGGTAACCTGCCTGTCATGTACCTTCGACAGCAGCGACGATAAGCTGTAAAAGAAGGAAAGAAAATTTGTGACTAAACAAGAAACAAATCAAAGAAAGACAAGAAAAGACAAGAAAGCAACAAATACAAACCTGCTGACGTGTTTGAGGTCAGACAAACAGTAAGAAGTGCGATCACCACCACAGCTTTGATTGGCAGCATGTCTTCTTAGTTTGTGTTGGCAGCAGTGACTCTGATGATGAAGCTGTCTCGCCTTTTCAGGTGGAGTCAGAGAGGTTGTGCTGGTAACCTGCTAATCACAGCAGCCTCATTTATACCTGAGCTCTAAACGCATCAAGACATGTGACATCATCACAAAAAGTCCCAACAGAGGCACAAGTAGGAGGGGCGTATGAATCCACATGGATCCACACAATGGCAGTGTTTGGAAATATTTGTTTTGATTATGAAAAAATTTATGGAACAACATTTATTTAACACTTTTCCAGTCTTACTGTGTTTACGCACATACACACCTGCCACACAAAGGCAGTGCGGTTACTGATTAAATGTGTAAATATGTGTAACTTTTGGGAAGAATTGATTTCATGTTCAAACACTGCTCAGTAGGAAACAAGGAATTATAATTATGGGCAATTGAAAAGAGAAACTTTGCGTCATACATGTTAAGTGTTGCATTAACACACCCGGACCTGACAAAGACTCCTGCAGAGCCAGCAGTGCAATCTGGGAAATTTTATAAGGTGTTGCTCCTTTTTGTGACTCTCAGCATGGACAACACAAAAGCGTCATTCTTAAATTAGGCAAATGTCTATGTCACTGGTTCAAACATAGACACAACCATTGATTTTTACTGGTCATAATCCAAAAATCAGAGACAAAAATTCAGTTATAAACCTGTCACTATTTTATTACCTGAGTGTGATATTTTATAAATGGTATTTGTATATATTGTATTTGTATTCAAATACAAGGGCACATAAATGCCTGTTTTAATAAAACGAACAATGTGGTGTAAGATGTATCAGTGTATTTGTTCATAAAAAGAACACCTTTGTTTCTCCTTTGTGGTGTTTCCATGTTCATGTTTTGATAGGAAAAAAGAAGAAGGAAGAAGCTTGGGCTGGTCAGCCTCTGCTAAATACAACTGGAGAGCAAGTAGAAGTATAGCCAAAATGTTTCATTCAAAGACACTGTAAGTATAAGCTATAGCCTAACAGCACTTTATAGGCTTATGTATCACACTCCCAACTGTTGCATATGTATTTTATGTATTGTATTTTTTTAATATGTACTGTGTCTCCCTGTTTTGATCCCACTTAGATGGGAATGTGATTTGTGAGCCTTAACTGTGTTTAATGTTACATTAAACAGTTACATTGTGTGGGAGTAAATGCTTAAGTTTCCTTTCAGCATATTTTTGAGCACTCAGTACCTTTGAGGTTTTACTGAAGAATATTCTGGACTTGTCATTGTATTTTTCACTGTTTTGGATTGTTGCAAAAAGGATGTAACTAACCAGTGGCAGCTGTTCATTGCTGTTGGGAAGGCTTGTTTGCCTTACCCCACCTGAATTGTCCTGCACGTAGTTTTTGAGGTAATTGACACCTGCTAACGTCACAAAGCAGAGAAGCCCAGACCTCCCTCTCCCTGGCCACCTCCTCCAGCTTATACGGGGCAATACCAAGGCGTTCCCAGGACATCTGAGAGATATAATCTCTCCAGCATATCCTGTGTCTGCTCCGGGGCCTCCTCCCAATAGGACATGCCAGGAACATCTCACCCAGGAGGCACTCAGGAGGCATCCTTGTCAGATACCTGGACCACCTCAACTGGCTCCTTTCAATGTAGAGGAGCAGCAGCTCTACTCTGAGCTGCTCTGAGATAGCCAAACTCCTCACTCTATCTCTAAGGGAGAGGCCAGCCACCCTTCGGAGGAAGCTCATTTCTGCTGCTTGTATCCGCGATCTCCTTCATTCGGTCACTACCCACAGCTCATGACCATAGGTGAGGGTAGGGACGTAGATCGACCGGTATAATTAGAGCTTCGATTTTACATTCTGCTCTCTCTTCACTACGACAGACATGTACAGCGTCTGCATCGCTGTAGCTGCAGAGCCAATCTGTCTGTCGATCTCCTACTCCCCTCTCCCTTCACTCGTGAATAAGACCCCGAGATACTTAAACTCCTCAACTTGGGGGAAGTAACTCACCCCTGACCCAGAGTGGTAATTCCACCCTTTTCTGGCTGAGGACTATGACCTCAGACTTGGAAATGCTGATGAAGCCAACAAAGCCACATCATCTGCAAAAGCAGATATGAGATTCTGAGAGCAAAGTGGAAGCCTTTTGCCACTTGACTACTGCTAGAAATTCTATCCATAAAATTTATGACCAGAATCGGCCGTGGTGGAGTCCAACACCCACCAGGAGTGAGTCTGACTTATTGTCGGCTATGCGGACCAAGGTCTTGCAACGGAAGTATAAGGATTAAACGGCTCTTAGTAATGGGCTAGAAACCCCATACTCCCAGAGCACCTCCCACAGGACACTTGACACGCTTTTGAGACTGAGATCACTACAATCACTCTATTCTTTATCATCTTATCATAATAAATACAAGGTAAAATAAAAACTAAGCTGAAACTAGCAAACCCACTCTGTGTGAGTGGGTTTGTTTGAGGCCTATCGTTTCCTGTGTTATGACAGATTTTTCTTACTGTTGTGTAATTTACTGTTATTTCATATCTGCTACAGGTAGATTTTCTGAATTAGCCTTGCTTTCAAGCAAGGAAAGATTTTTCATTGGTGGAGATTTGATGGACCAGTGTCCATAAAATTGTATGCTTTTTCCACATCAACAATGTCATCCTGGACTATGGAAAATATGTTTTCTATGTGCAGCCAAAAAAAGGAAATTACTGTGTTACAGCAGCCGATTAAGCAGAAAATACAAAAAAGTTTACACCTTAGTAATTCAAAATCTGATATAACTAGGAGATTAAATATAAAATGAATGCAGGTATTGTGAGTTATTAAATACAGTCAAAGTTTCAGCTATTTTTACAGCAGATAGGCTAAAGACAAAAAAAATCAGCCAGGTCTTGGACTTCATTAAAGCTGATTTTCCAGGGTAAAATGATTTTACAGCCTATATCTTCAATGATTTTAAAAAAACAACAACCCCCCCCCCAAAAAAAACAATAACAAAAAAGCAAGAATTAGCTGCACAGGTTTGAAAATATTTTTTATTCTCTCTAATCCACTCAGGGACAAAAGTATAGACACACGCCTATTAAATGCTTTGGTAGCCTACACTTTTGATAGCAACCAAAAAATGTGTGGCAGAGTCAATTTATAGGAAACCAACCAATTTAAATGAATTCTATCAAGAAGAGTGGCCAAATTTCCAGCCAGAATTATGCCTGAAGCTTGTTAACGGCGACCAAAAGTGTGTGGTCAAGCTGCACCTTGCAACAAGACTTGCACAGAGGCTATATTTTTGACCCTGTGTCGATTAGAGAAAATCCAAAATAATTTCAAACTTGGGCACCCAAGTCTTGTTTTTTAAAGTTAACAAAAATGTGTGCTGTACAACCCTTCCAGAAGAATAAAAAAATGTGCACCCACGATGGGTGTATGTAAACATTTGACCACAACTGTAATACCTGTTCTACTATATTCTTTAAATAAACAGCTTCCTTCTGCTGATGTCACACTTTCATCTATGAGTGTTTAACTGTTTCATAGGTTTCATCACGTGGAACAAAACTTCCAGAGCCGGAAAATTTCACCGTGAGAAGATAAAAAGAGAATTAAGAGTAAAGGAGGAATGATACATCATTCAAACAGCACATAGCAGAAACGGCTTTAGGCCCACAGGTACTCATTTAATTTTAATGTTTACAAACCACAAAATAATTAATGGAACAAATTACTCTTTTTGAACACAACTTAATATGCTTACAAAAACATGTATTTATAAAGATTTGCTCTAACACTTGCGCTGATGCTGCATTGTTTAACATTGCTGGAGTAAAACCAGCAAAACAAAAGTGTTGCTGGCTGCAGGCGGCAAAGCTCACATAGAAAACAACATGAACCACAATATGATAACCAATATGTGTGCAACAGGTTATATAAACAATGTAAGAGCACATGTCAGCTGACTTTCTAGAAGCTAAATGATCATCTACAATTATTCCAACTCTACTTGTCTTCATGGTGGGACAGTTTAACCTTAAAGAAAACATCGTATCCTGTTAACCATAAATACAAAGAAAACTTTGAAAAGTAGAAAGTAATTTAAGCTGTCACATTAAAATAGTGTGGTTAAAAAAAAAACACAGCAAAACATCCACAGCAAAAAGTATTTCCTTCTGAATTATAATGGACTAAACTGCAGTAAAATACAGGAACTTTAAATTTGTACATAAGCTTAGTATTTGGGTATTTTTTAAAAGAACTTTATTTATATTCAGCCACTGGCAAATATATTTAAAAAAGACACGTGTTAGCTCAAGTTTTATAAGGTGTTGTTCCTCTTTGAGAATCTAAGCATGCACTTAAAACCTAAAATACCTAAAAATAACTAATACTGTGTGTGACATTTACAAGCACGTGGGGATAAGTGTTTGAAGAGAATGAAATATTTCACTGAAGACCTTCGTGCTCTAGCTGAATGTGGGCGCTACAAGTGGGTTGCTTTGAGGTTATATGACGGTTTTAGGTCAAAGGTGCTTATTTTATACCGAAGACCAATGCAACAAAGGAAAAGCTGTGCATTTGAACCACTGAAATAGGTCACGATGCACACATTATAAATGCAATTGCTTACTATAAACTTTCCACCAAAACCAACTCATGTCTTGGTTACATATTTCTCATTTCTCATTTCTGGTTATTACACATAAATTACCGCAAGTGGCAAGTGGCTCCAGCTTGATACAAAAGAGGAAGTCCACACAAGTGTATTAGGTGTTGACTGACAAAAGACAAAGACAGAAAAGTCAGTAAATCAGTGCATTTCTGGGTGAGTGAGCAAAGAGTCTGTATCCATCAGGTCAGGCATCTACTCATCATAACAGCCACCTGACAAGACTGTCATGGTCCTCCCGTGCATCACTGCCATTCTCTCTCTCCTTCTTTATCAGTATGAGTGGATGTGTTTGTGTGTGTGTGCGCTTTGTCTTGCATGGGTTTGATCCTTCCAGAATTCCCGCCCTCCATTCGCGCACACCTGAAGCAATCAAGCTCGCCTGTTTGTCATGTGCTGATCAACCTGCCACTACTTATACTGGGAGAGATCCTTTAGTCTGCGCCTGAGTATTGAATTAACCACGTTATTGAAACCTGATCGAGTCTGCAGGTCTGCCGCTTGTGTTCCTCGACGATTATTTACCTGTTCCTCTCTTCTGTGGAGAAGCCCTGGCGTTTACCTGCTGAGAGAAATCTGTGTGAGAGCGAGCAGTGGAGGAGATTCTGTTCCTCTTGACATGCGATTGGAGCTCAGAGCTCATTAATAGACTTTCCTCTCTAAAGGACCTTGTAAATCGAGACTGTATGATTTGCGTTCATGAGCATTGCAAATAAACTCGCTTGGTTATGACAAAGTAATGTGATAGTTACACAAAGTAACACATTACTTGAGTTTGCTTTCATAGGCTATTAACATGGACATGGAGAGAAAACAGGCAGTTATGCATTTTGCAGCCCTGATTCCTGCTTATTGTATAGAAACTATCTCAGGTGTTTCCGGGTTTTAAACCGCAGCATTTGACAGAATTTTTACACTGTTACCTTCAAACACATGCTGGGGATGTAAGATAAGTTTAATTTCATCATCATAATATAATAAAACTTTTCTAATATGTTAAAGCATCGACCAATATTACCCTATTATTATGAGATTACAACCAATTTAAAGTTAGTATATAAAACTGTACATGCATAGATATCACTATTTTATTCCCAGCAGTAATATATTCTTATCAATATATTACACTATATATTATAATATTTCTGATTTGCATTGCTTCACGGACATTATTACACCCAGTTTATGACCCCATGTTACCCAATTAAATAAACTGCAATTTAATATTATGCAGTTTAAACAATTATTGCTGTATTACTTGTTTATTACATGAATGTTACTTTAATAATTAGGTGGGAGCTAATGACACCATGTCAACAGAAATACCTGTTCCTTCTAAAGCTCCCATGACTTCCTCCTACTCATGTCACAGGACTCTCATCTGTCACTGTTTAACTATTAGATTGCAGCACAGAACTTCCAAAGCTGGATATTTTTACCACGGAAAACAACAGCACACAAGCAGATCTGACAAAGGTGCTCATTTTATTTCAGCATTTATATGAAACTACAAAATCACATCTTACATTTACAAAGAATATAAAATTAAAATATTACACAAGGTTTTAAAACTGAGCTGAAATCGCCATTGTTTAACAACATATTTGTCATTTGCAGCAGGCTCCACAAGATGGACCTCAGTGGAATGTAAAAGACATTCCACTGAGAAGTGTTTCTTTAGCCGGCATCCACCGTGTGCTTAAAAAGCTCCGATGATCTTCTTTTTCTTCTGCTGTGAGCTGTGCTGGTGGATCTTCTGTGCTTTATTCCTAAAATGATGATAGATGGAGTAGAGTTACTGCTCTGATCGTTTATTATAAAATCAGAACATTTGCTCTTTATTCTTTTTCTATAAATCTCACCTTATACGATCGACAGCGTCCATCACCCACTTCAGAGCTGGATTGGCGCATGCTTTCCCCTTCTTTGTGTGGAAACTACATTAAAATAAAGCAATATGTAAATATTTATACACCCACAGTAAACACTGATGTCATCTCAAGCATTTTTTTTTTACTTCAAAACAGCTGTTAAAATAATTGTAATAATGCTCACATGATGGCATTGATGGGACACATCTCTATGATAGTCTGGACTGAGTACCCCTTGATGATGGAGTCTGGTAACCTGCCTGTCATGTACCTTCGACAGCAGTGACGATAATCTGTGAAAGAGTAAAATATAATATCTGTATCTGCCAGATCCCAGTAGTGGAAATGCTGATTAAAGAAAAAAAAGAAAGGAAAGAAACCAAGACATACATACCAGCAACTGTGCTTGCAGGCAGACAAACAGTAAGTGCAATCACCACCAAAGCTTTGATTGGCAGCATGTCTTCTGTGTTTGTGGTGGCAGCAGTGATGATGAAGGTATCTCACCGTTTCTGGTGGCTGTTCAGGTTGAGTCAACGAGGTTGTGCTGGTAATGTGCTGATCACAGCAGCTTCATAAATACTTCAGCATTACATCATGAAAAAATCCTGCCACTTTCCCCAGTGAAACAAAAGAGGAACTGTTTGGATCATTGTTGGATCAAAACAATGGTAGTGTTTGCGATCATTGGTATAATTATGGAATGACATTTATGTAACACTTTTTAAGTTTTACAGTAAAGTTAGGAAAAACTCCAAGTCCTGTGTTTAACTGTTTTTCTATTTCTATATTCTGTATGTCATCATATTGGTGTGTTTGTACTGTACAGTACTAATGTTATTATGCTTGAGCAATTCAGTTTAAGGCAATAGTTCATTTTTTCAAGGCTATCTCTATTCAATTTTCATCCTATGAAAAAGTGTCACTGTAAGCGTTCCTCATGTTCTACAAGATCAATTCCAGAGTACTTGTTCATCTGACCCGAGTCAAACTTAACTCGGCATAAAAAAAAAAATCCTCTATTTATGGCCACGTTTCTGTGACAACAAGCCATCGGGAGACACAAAATGATAAAAAGAATATGGGATTATAGCTGTGAGCAGAATCTTCATCGGGGAGAAAAGCAAAGCGGAGAAAATGAGAGATACGAGTTTAATTGTACGGCTTCCTCTGACTGATAGAGGACTGTGGCAGACCTTTTTAACGGCTCTTTTTTGTTTTGATCTGTGATACTAACGACATTAACAGTGTCTGCTTTCTATTCAGTCTGTTCTTTCACTTGTTAGATGAATGTGTAACACGCTTGACTATGACATTATAAGACTTTAAAAAATACATAAATAACTGAAATTACAATGTGTGCGTATCAGTAAGAGAGAGTTTTGTTTTGATTTTTGTTTGAGTTGGGCATTTTTTGGCCCTTTGTTCACATTTTTTGAGACTGCATGACTGTCAGTCCATAAATTTCTTATATGTCTATCTTATTTTATTATAATAAATAGAAAGCATAATAAAATATATCTAATAATAATAATATCATCTATAATATGCCCTTATCTCCTGTCTGCTATATGTAGATTGCTTTTTTCTGAGTGAACTTTGCTTCCATGCAAGGAAAGATTTTTTTTTTTTTTTACGGAGATGTGATGGATGAATGTCCATAGAATTCTGTGATTTTCCACACCAATTTATCGACTTAGACTATGGGAGATATGTGTAAATTACCTTTAAAATGTCCATTTGTGGTGCTGTGTGGCCAAAAAAAAAAAAAGTGGATGCCTTGTTTGAACATTTAAATCACTGCATTTACAATAAGTTAGGATTCTGCGTTCTCAGTTTGTGATATTGTAATTAGGATATGATGAGAAATCCTTTCTTTCTCACAAAAGTTGGGACGTTACTTTGTTACAGCAGCTGATTAAAAAGAAAAATACAAAAAAGTGATGACCTCAGGGTAAATCAAAGTCTGATGCAATAAGGAGATTGAATGAATGAATGCATGTATTGTGGTATTAGTTATTAAATATAGTCAAAGTTGAAATTATTTTTGGTGTACACAGGCTAAAGATAAAAAATTCAACAGCACACAAACACAAGTGGTTTTAGACTTGGAACAGGTGCTCATTTTATTTGAATAATTAGATGAAACTACAAAACCATCAATAAAACAAATGACTCTTTTTAAAAACAACTTTCTAAACGTACAAAAGCAAAAACCAAGATTTACAAAGATGATACAGACAAAATATGATACAAGCTCTTACAACTGAGCTGAGATATGCATTGCTGAACAACGCATTTGCCATTTACAGCAGGCTCTTCAAGCTGGAGTTCACTGGATTGAAAAACGGTGATGCATTGCTGGTTGCTGGCTGCAGGCTGCAGGCTGCAAAGCTCACATAGAAAACAATTTGCTGTAGCTGGCATCCACAATCTCCTTAAAAAGCTTGGACGATCCTCTGATTCTGCTACGGTGAGTTGTTCTGGTGGACCTTCTGTGCTTTAGTCCTAAAATGATGATAGATGGAGTTACTTCTCTTACTGTTTGTTTCAAATCAGAACATTTGTTCTTTATTTTCTTTCCAAAAATCTCACCTTAAACGATCAACCGCATCCATCACCCACTTCAGAGCTGGATTGGTGCATGCTTTCCCCTTCTTTGTGTGGAAACTGCATTCAAATAAAGCAATATGTAAATATTTATACACCCACGGTAATCATTGATGCTGTCTTTAATCTTTAAAATGATTTTAATAATGCTCACATAATGGCATCGATGGGACACATCTCCTTAATAGTCTGGACTGAGTACCCCTTGATTTCAGGATCTCGTAATCGGCCTGTCATATACCATCGACAGCAGTAACGATAACCTGTGAAAAAAGGAAAGAAAATTTGAAAATTCGACAGCTGAGGAGCAAAATTCATGTAAATTTATGTGATTAAATAATAAATAAATAAAACTAAAGACGAAAAAAAGAAAGGCAGCAAGTACATACCGTCAGAACTGTTTGCAGTCAGACAAATAGTAAGTGCGATCACCATCACCACGGCTTTGATTGTTACCATGTCTTTGTTTGTCTTGGCAGCAGTGATTCTGATGATAAAGTTGTCTCGCCTATCTTCAAGTGGAGTGAAAGGGGGTCGCACAGTTAAGCAGCTTCATTTATACCTCAGCTCTGCCCACATCAGTGGTGCTAGACTGTCACGAAAAACCCCCTCATTATTTTTTTTTTATTTATAGAACCCAAAGTTCTGTCCAACCAAGAGTGGAAACTTTTAAATTGTAAAACCTTACATAAGACCAATATGAGAAAAAAAAAAAAAACCTTTTTAATTAAAAGGTTCTTTAAAAATGTACTTTCTATAAAGTAAGTGATCATATAAAGTTGTTAAAACTTTGCTTGTATTATGGTAGGGTACATTAATTAAGCATCATATTATATATTATATTTATACAAAGAAATTTGTAAAGTAGAAAATTATTAAAACTGTCACATAAAAAACAGTGTGGTTAAAAAGTATTGCTCGCTGAACTGAATTGATATAAAAGCAAAATACAGAAGCATTTCGAACAAGCTCTTTATATTATTCAGTGTTCATTGCGTCATATATTGGCCAGATATAAACAAGAAGTTATAATTATGTGGAAACTGAAAAGAGACATATTGGGTCACACATGTTAGGCATGTGACCTGCGTTAACACACCCCGATAAGACAAAAACTCCTACAGAGCCAGCCGTGCAACATGGGAAGTTTTATAAAGCGTTATTCCTCTTTGTGACTCTCGGCATAAACTTAAAAGACAAGAGACATAAAAATTATTATATAGAGAGAGATATATATAAAGTATGTGACATTTAGATGCAAGTGGAGTTAAGAGTTTAAAGAGGATGAAAGTTTCACTGAAGACCTCCATGCTCTAACGTCATGTGGGCCGCTACAAGTGGGTTGCTTTGAGGTTGTACTAATGTTCTTTTCTAGGTCAGAGGAACTTATTTTATACCCAAGACCCATGCAACAAAGGAAAGGCTGTGCATCTGGAGCACTGAAATAGGTCATGATGCACTTATTGTAAGTGTAATTGCTTATCATGAAGTTTCCAACAAAACCACATCACTGATTTCCTGCAGTTTGCAATCTCATAGTTAAACATCATTGAAAACTATACATATATATCTTTTTAATGCATTTACTTTACTTATAATATTCTCAACAATGATATCCCAAAAATGGGAGATTACTACGTTACTTACAGAAGCTAAAACATTAAAAATCAGCTTATTAATTCAATGAAATAAATGTGATATCACAATAGAAAATGGATGGGGAAACTGAAATAAAATCAATAAAACAAACTCATTTAAACAGAAAACACAAAAAAAGCAAATATATTTTTGATTTTTCAAGACCATCTCAATTCAACAAAATTCTGTGAGAGAGTTTTCTGTCATTGTAAATGTTCCTCATGTTCCCCAGATGAAAGAGTTGCTGTTCAACTGATGCTTCAAACCAGATAAGATGAGACTGAGGTGAGGTGAGATGGGATGACATGAGATGAGATAAAATTAGATTACATAAAATAAGATTACATAAGATGAGCAAAGATAAGATAAGGTAAGATGAGATGAGATAAGATAAACTGTTCAATTAAACAGAAAGATTAAACAGAAATACAGAAATGTGAAGATCTCAATAAATCTTAATATGAATGTGACAAAATAACAAGCTGCAATCTAAAAAAATTTCAGCTATTGTTGTATAAGGGGCTGAAGCTCCTGTATCTGTCTTTGTGATGTCATAGCTCAAACAGATGCTCTTCAGCTACATGTCAAATCAATCACATGAAAGAACCAAAGTGTTAAAAATTCCTTTACAGACATTTTTACAGAATGGGACTTTGCTTTAGAGAATGTATTTAAATGTACTGCTAGCACTGTACCTTGTTGAATCTATTCCACGAAGAATTAAGGCACTTCTGAATGCAAAAGAGGATCCAAACCAGTACTACAAAAGAGAATGTGTGATAGCAGGAGAAGATCAAGTGTAACTAATGACATTGTTTGCTTTCTAACCATGTTCCCCAGTAAGACATGGCAATACAAAAAGAGTAAAGACTGTCGAACTAGAAAACAAGCACTGAGAACTTTCAGTGAAGGTCAACAGCTAAGATGAAAACAGCTTGCGGTTATACTTACAAATAGAAGCCCATGTCTTGTGTACATGGGCTTCTGATTTTATCTGTCTAGCAGTAACATCAGCAGGATGTTTAGTTATGAGGTTTGGGGTTTCTGTACATCATGTTCCATCTTCTCAATTAGATCTAACTTATTTAGAGTGATGACCTAGCTAGATATTGTACTAGCAAAATTACTTCATTATCTTCTATTTGGTATTTATGGGGTAAAATTTGCAGCATCATAATAAAGTACCAAAAGTCAAAGTAGAATATTCATTATGCATCAGTGTTGCATTGGTTTTTTGTTGTTGTTGGTTTTTTTGTGATGTATTATTACATTACAAAGCCAACCGAACCACATCCTCTGCAAAAACAAACAAACTGAGTTTTGGAATGAGACCGACTTATTACCGGCAATGCGGACCAAGCTTCTTCAGTTATACAGGGAGCGAATGGTTCGTAGCAAAAGGCCAGACACCACATACCACTGAAGCACCGCCCACAGGACATTCTGAGGAACACGGTTGCCTTTTCTCAGTCCACAAAACACATGTAGACTGGTTGGGCAAACTCCCACACACCCTCAAATATCTTTGGTAGGATAAAGAGTTGGTCCACTGTTGCACGACAAAAACCGAATTGTTCCCCCTGTATCTGAGGTTCAACCAACAGAGTCACTCTCTTTTTCAGTACTCTGGCATGGACCTTCCCAGGGAAACCGAGGAGTGTGACCCCTGTATTTTGAGCATACCATTTAGTCCCCCTTCTTAAAAATGGGAACCAATCCAGTCTGCCAATCCAGAGGCGCCGCCCCAGATCTCCACGCAATGTTGCAGAGGTGTATCAACTAAGACAGCCCTACAGTATCCAGAGCCTTCAGGAACTCAAGGCGAACCTCGTCCACCCCAGGGGCCCTGCTACCAAGGAGTTGTTTAACTGCCTCAGTGACCTCGCCCCTAGACATGGATGAGTCGTCTGACTGATAAAGCATCCAATGTCCCAAAAAAATAACTTTCAGAGAGCTTGGAGAACTATATATAAAAACCACTTTAAAACATGACCAGAACACCCGGGTCCTTGGAAGCAAATTCCAAAGAAATGGGGATGGAGGAGGGGACTTTTAGTCAGTAGGGTACAACATACAGTTCTGGCTACGTGATTAAATGTTTTAACAGAAGTTGAATAAAAAAAATATGCTAACTATTATTACATAGTAATGTTTAAAAGGTGTTACATGTGCACATTATTATTTTAAAATCTTAGAATAAAAGTAACCAATTTTGTATAATGTACACACAGAGGAGGGGGTTTCGCTGGTAAAAAAAAAAAAGACGCGTCACATTTCCCGTTTGACTCAGATAGGGTTTTCCACCTCCCTGACCTCTCGTGGGACATTTCCCTTCCATTTCACACAGTATTTAAACCTCACTGCCACAGCTGGTTACAATCATTTCATCACTGACTCCCTGAGACTCCTGATCAGAAAACTGATTCACTGCTGATTTACTGAGGATGGCAAAGTTCACCGTGCGTGTCTCCGTACTGCTGGTGTTGCTGTTGGTGGCACTGAGTGAAAGCAGTGAGTATGGCTTCAGCGATTATTCACTGAGACGTTATTATATTGGTTTTTTTCTAATATTGATTATGAAAGCGTGTCATATAAAGTACTGTTTTCACCAAAATGTCCCATTCTTTCCTTTAAAGGTCCCAGGAAGCATTGCTGCACACGTTACCAAGAAAAGTCCGTCCCAGTAAAATGGCTGAAAAGCTACACAGTCCAAGATGATAACTGCAAACTCAGGGCAATAATGTAAGGAAAAAAATCATAACTGCAACTAAAACACATAATCCACACTGACTGCCAGCTCTTCTGTGATACTAATGTCCGAACTTCTTTAATCATCAGTTTCAAGACTGTGAAAAACAGATATCTCTGTGCCAATCCTGAAGACAAGTGGGTGAAGGAGGCCATTAAGTCAGTGCGACGGTAAGATCAATTCCTTACCCTATCTGTACCTATCAAACACCAGGAAAAAAAAACTCTGAATCAAGATTTGTCTTGTGTCTCTGATTTCTAATCCTTTCTTTTTTTTTGTCTTTTTAAACAGAAAACCCTGAGGACGATCGGCATTCACGGAGCTCACTCGAGGGCATCAGTTTACAGACTTGTTTTTAAAAGTTAAATAGTATAGTATTGAATTTTAAATTTTATGTTATGCTTTTTTTATTTTTTATAATTTTACATTTTATATTTCATTTGTATAACATGATTTAAAGCTAATAAATACAGTATATTTTTTTAAAAATATATTAATAATTGCATCCGTTGCCTTTTATTGACCTCGTGAAAAATCACTACTATTGTGCATTTCCATGAACAAATATTAGCAGTAAAGCTGACTGACACAGCACGAGTACGCGCTGATAGCAAGGAAAGAAATCAGTTTTACAAACAGAAGAGAGTATCAGAAAACGGCGAAAGATTAAAAGTGAGAAACTGACACGGGCTTATGACTTTTAAAAAAGAACTTCAGGACAGTAATGGAGTAAATATAAACCAGAATTTCAATTTAAGAGATAGAAGTGAGAGAGAGACCTAAAACAATAAAAATGTAAAAATAGGACAACACTGAAAGCAACAACAGATATAAATACAGCAAAAACTCATTAATTACAAGAGACACAATAAAAAGGCTTAAAACAACCAAAGCGTGAAGTACAAAAGGACCACATTTCAAACAAATGTTAAAGAGAGCCAAAGATTTGGTCACAAAGGGATGCAGGATGACTGGTATAGACAAAAATGATGCCAAATGTTCTCATGAACCGTGTATAAAGGTAAAACTAAAATGTAAAATGACTAATAAGAGATGTGAGAGACAGACAACCACAAGTAGGTGTCTTTCTCCTTCCTAGGAGTGTGGAGCGTCCTGCGTGCCCACAGTCAGGCACTCAAACCAAAAAAAGAAATGAAGAAATTTATTACAGCACCCACACAGTCCACACAGTGCAGATCCCCATCAGATTAAAAAAAGGCAGATTAATAACCTACAGATTTCTACAAAATTATCAATTCACACGGAGAAGGTGGTATTCTGCATTTACTACTTCTACATTTACAGTGAGGGAAATAATTATTTGAGCTCCTGCTGATTTTGTAAGTTTGCTCACTTTCTTTATGGTAGTTTCAGTTTAACAGAGAGACAGAATATCAACCAAAAATCTAGAAAAAAACAAAACAAATAAAAGTTATAAGAATATTTGTACGCTGCTGAGTGAAAGAAGTATTTGATCTCTAAGCAAAACACGATTTAGTATTTGAGAGAAATCCTTGTTGGTAAGACGTTTCTCGTAGTCGGTCACCAGGTTTGCACACATCTCAGGAGGGATTTTGGGTCACTCCTCTTTACATAAACCCTTTAAATTTCTTGGTTGTCTCACGAAACTTCAGCTCCCTGCACAGATTTTCTGCAAGACTGAGATCTGGAGAGTTGCCAGACCACTCCATGACCTCCATGTGCTTCTTCTTCAGCTGCTCCTTTGTTTCCTTGGTGGTATGTTTGGGTCATTGTCACGCTGGAAGACCAATCCACGACCCATCTTCAGTGTTGTTGCTGAGGAAAGGAGGTTTGAGGCTGACTGAATGTCACATGGCACACAGCCAGTCTCTGGGAGCCACAATTCTGGCTGCTTTGCAGAGAATAAATTATTATTTATATTATTTCACTCAATGACAGCAAAAAATAATTGTATAATTCTTTTCTGTAATCAACTGGTAAACCCTTAATCTAATTCATAAATGTATTTTAGTAAATCTCTACAAAAACATTCTACACTTTTAGGATTTATTGCTTTAAGCTGGATGTATCTAATAATGAACTTTCCATCCATGAAATCTGAAACACGGTGTTCCTGCAGTTCAGAGATCCCAGCAGTGGGCGGCAGTGCCCGCAGCACAGGAAGGATCCACTGCATCACCGGAAGACCCCGTGTCTGTTTTATTTTCACCATCACGATATGTCTGCTGTCGATATAACTTTTACTCATCGCTAAGTCTGTCATATTGAGAGAAAACCGCTGTGGTTATGGATTTGAAACCACGATGAGATGAAGCGATATGGAGATGCTAGCGTACCTGCTGTGTGTGTCTGTGCTGTGCAAGCTAGCTCGAGCTAACGATGCTATTATACACAATGACAGCTACGTGGCGAAATGAGCTTAAAAGAGGAGCAAGGTAAGATAAATACACACATGCTGTTTCTGATATTATGTTTCCAACGTCTCTTTGTATATTTATGTTAGTATGTCATTGTTATTGAGTGAGTGAAAGCTAAAACGTGAAGGTGAATATGTCAGTGATGCTCTGTAACGGAGCATCATGCAGCAGCTTCCTCTCATGATCCGTGCAGACTTCATGAATGCATAACGTAGTTAAGGTGTAATGCAAGTGTGAAATGTAGGTGCATGCAGTGAAGGTGGTCTTTGGTCCAGCAGGTTTCCAGGCTGAAAGCAGCAGGAGCCATGAAAGAAGAGGGCAGGGCAGAGTGCGGAGGTCCAGCTCTGCATGAGGACCCGGACTTCCGCTGTGTGGACGCCTCCCTGTTCTCTGGCAGCTCCACGCCTCTGGCCAGACTGCAGGGAGACATCACCTGGCTACGGCCCCAAGTAAGCCTGTCAAGTGGAAATGCCCAGAAAATTCCTTATTGGTTATCTTCCCATTGATCGGGTGTTGTTAGTGTTAAGATCCTGTCACATAGGGCTTAACATTTGTGGCCTATTAGCTTGTGCCGCCTCTCACAAGATGAGGGGATTTCCCTTTTCTGGTGGTTGACCTGATTATGAAGGACTCTCAAAGTTATTCCTCTGTATCTCACAAAAATAAATATGTGCAATTAAATTAACTTGCTCTGCTGTTTCCAGCCATATCAGATTGCCTCAGTCCCTATTATTATTTCCATTTCACATCTCAAGGAGATCTGCCCGTCACCAGCTCTCTTCCCAAGCAACATGAGCCTGGGGCATGCAAAGCAAGGCCTGCTAGGAGACTGCTGGTTCCTCTGTGCATGCACCTTTCTGCTCAAGAACAAACAGCTTTTAAACAAGGTAAAACAGGCTGGCTGTCTCATCAGTTTGATTGTGTGAGTCCCAGCACTGGTTTTGTTCCAAAAAAGGTAGAGAATGTTCATCGTCTTTTTCCCATTGTCACTTGCCTCGTCGTTGGATCCTGTGTAGGTTCTGCCTGAAGACCAGCCACAGTGGGGTGATAGCAGGTACAGGGGCTGCTTTCATTTTCGCTTTTGGCAGCAGGGACACTGGACAGAGGTGACCATTGACGACCGCCTGCCCTGTATTAATTCAGCTCTCTGCTTCTCACGCTGCCACTCCCCCACTGCCTTTTGGGTTGCCCTGTTGGAGAAGGCCTATGCCAAGTCAGTTGCTTCCTTGGGATTAACATCTTTTTTTCAAACAAGACCTAACCATAAGGAAAAGCTTGAAAACCCCCCTTTCCTTTCCCTTTGATCTTCTGCAGGCTTCATGGTTCATACGAGCGACTGTGGGCAGGTCAGGTGTCCGAGGCCCTGGTGGACTTGACAGGTGGTCTAGCTGAGCGATGGAGCCTGAGTGACTTTGGTTCAGAGGAGGAGCAGCGAACAGCACATGACAGTGACCAAGTCAGAAGGAGAAGGCTGGACCTGAACCTTCTGGACCCTGTGAAGGATGACTGCGTGCTCAGCTGCTCCACTCACAGCACGCCTGGAGGTCAGAAAAGTGTCTGCTCACAGATAATGCAGTGAGTGATGCTGTGCCACATCACTTGCTGGCCTTCTCTGTTTCAGGACTCACTGAGCTGGATCAGTACCACGCTCTGACTGTCATGGAGTGGCTGGATGTGAAGAAGGTGTCAGGGGGTGAAGTACGGCTGCTAAGAATCAGAAATCCTTGGGGAAGACGCTACTGGGGAGGAGCCTGGGTATGGAGGTGTGTGTCAGACTTGTCTATTGTGGAGTATATCTGACATCCAGATGTGTGGATTTGAAAGTTGTTAAACCAGATGCTTCAAATTACAGATTACAAATGTTCTTAAGGTTAAAGTTTTTTTAGTGCTCAGAAAAGTACTATACAAGAACCAGTCCACTTACCTTTTATTTACCTAATATTCTGGATGGCATTACCTTGGCCTCCAGTAACACTGTGATGAATCTTGTGGTCGTTTCTGACCAGGATATGTCCTGTAGTGTCCATATTAAACAAATATAAAGGATTGCTATCTTGATTTTGTGTGATATCTCTAGTTCACACATTTAGTACTTCTAGGCTGGGCTACTGTAATTCATTATTTTCAGGTTGTTCCAAAAACTTAAATTGGTGTGTATGCAGACACTCATGCAGATGATGTATTTGAGCATTGATTTAAATTGTAAAGTTAAATCATTCACAACAAAAATCAAAAAAGAAGGCAAAACAAGACAGCTGATCCGTTAGCTGCTAATTGATGCCATCACTCTACAGATCCACAGCCACACAGGAGCATATTCACATAGTTAGGTTCTGGTGACGGCTCTTAGAGGTAGAGTCCTGCTGATATTTGGTGATTTAAAAGTCAGATATTCCGATATATTAACCAATATTTTTTTTCGTCTGTTTGAAAACCACAAACAGACACAGATTTTCCTAGCTTTTCTTAGGTGTAGTTATTTATTTCCTCATTTATGTCCGACTCTGCTTGGATCAGCTGCTTTATTGTGTTTGGAGTGTTAGTGTTCCCACAGGGAACAGGCTGCAGAGTGCCATCTGGTGGACGAACTATGAAACATCAACACAGCAGCACCTCTTCTATATCATTTAGTTTTGGTTGATAGATTGGCAACTAGCTCATATTAACCTGTCAATAAATTGGCCGGGCTCTACTCAAAAGTTACTAAATCTATAAAGAGATTCATTAGGTTTGACAGCACTGGCTTTAAGATTTCAGACTTTAGTCACAGCCATTAAGTATAACTGATGTCTTTGTCTGAAGTTATGATTTTATCTCACTAAAGTCACAGTTATTATACTGAATTTGGAGTGCATTTTTGGAATTCACACCTACATCAACAAATCTGTAAATGTGGGGAAATCCAGATAATGTTTCTTTGCCTCTCTCTGCAGAGGTGCAGGTTGGGATTCTGTTGCCCCTGATTGTGCTTCGGAGCTACAAGCCAGGGTGGCAGAGGGTGAATTCTGGTTGGACGAGGCTGAATTTATGTCCCAGTTTGATGACGTCACAGTGGGCTATCCCATCAGTGAGGAAGGACACTTGAAGAGCATTTATACTGGTATTGCTTTATTTTGTTAAAGAGGTTTTCTTGTTTCAGATGTTACTTTCTTGGTGCCCTTGTTTTAACCTGATGCCTCTCTGCTCTGGCAGGAAACCTGCTGACACACAGTCATCAGCTGGCTGGTCACTGGGTAAAAGGGCACTCTGCTGGCGGTAGCCGAAACTGCGGCAGCTACGGCAGCAACCCCAAGTTTTGGCTTAAAGTGTGCGAGAGAGGAGAGGTGGTGGTGTCCCTGCTGCAGCGTCGGAAATGGAAAAACACAGAGAAATATGCACAAACCCCAGTCGAGGACAGCAACAACACGAAGCACCAGCATTACCAGGCCATCGCGCTGCACTTGTGGAAGGTTTGTCCTCTAATTTAGTGTTGGCGTGCGCTCGTGTGGCTTTCCATCGCTTACTGAAAGTATGTTTGCACTAGGTGGAAAAGAAGCGTTTCAGTCTGAGCCGGATGTTGAACAAACCACCTCGCGCTTCTACTCACTGCCATGCCTACGAGAGAGAGGTGGTTCTCCACGGGCAGCTGGAGCCCGGATTCTACCTTCTCATTCCCAGCACCTACCAGCCAGGAGCCGAGGCCCGCTTTCTCATCAGGGTCTTTTCCTCCTCTTCCATCTCCCTCAGGTAAAATAATCACATTTTTCACACAGTTATTCGATGTTTCAGATTTTATTTGCACCATTAAAAAAAAAATTGATCTCATCCTCAGTGCCATGAAAAGCCTAGCACCCCCACTGCCTTTAACAGCAGACAGTGAGTGGGAGACCAGCTACTTCCGCGGATCATGGGTTGAAGGAAAGACGGCCGGAGGAAGCAGGAACTTCCTCTCTCACTGGCAGAACCCCTGCTTTCCTTTTACAGTTTCTGATGATCCAGCAGTGACATCAGGAGTTAACGTCAGGGTTACCCTGCACCAGAGCCGGCCTGACACAGATCTGCACCCTATTGGCTTCCACATTTATAAGGTCAGTAAAATACAAAGGGAGAGCATCAGTGTTAGCTTAGATTATGTGACATCAGTCCTTCTGCAGTTCAGTCTATACACCAGGATAGATTTCACATCGCCTCTGAGTAACTTAAGATTATTTTACTGCTCTTTATCCGGTATTGCTTTAAGTCTAAATATCTGCTTTTAACAACATAACTAGGTACTAGAAGGGCAATCTGAGCAGATGATATCCAGGGATGAGGACCCTGTGGCCAGCTGTGTCCCTCACTGTTACACGCAGGACGTCAGTCTGGCCTGTTCACTTTCTCCCGGGGCTTACGCCATAGTGCCGTCCACTTATCAGCCCGACTGCTCTGTGGGCTTCACTCTGAGCCTCGCTCGCAGAATACAAAGGTTAGCTCTGTCATCAGTCGGACGGTTTTTTTAATAGGTAACAAGTTCTTGTCGCTAATGATGGTGGATCTGTGTGTGTCTTTCAGGAAAGTAGTGAAAAGCCGGGAAAGGCTCGGGAAAGCCCTTCAGGAGGTTAGTGAATTTGAATTATGCATTGTATTATGTTGGAATTCAGCAAGTGGAACCAAAAGATTTGTTGTCCGGGTGAATGTGTAATATTGTCCCAATCCTCTCCATCCTTTCCTGTGTTATGAAGTTGAATAATGTAGTTACTGACGAACATTATGATGTCACAGTGATGCTGACCTTTGACTGTTTTAATTGTATGATGTCATTGCTTCTCCATTTTATCCTATTAGACTTTTGTGAGAATTTTCTTACAATTGACATGAATTCTTGCATTGTGAGCTTTTTGTAAAATAAGGGTGACCTTTAACCACCAAATTCTAATAATTTGTCCCGAGGTTCAGAAAAGTGTTGGTGCCAATTATGAAGCCCTGACAACTCGCACTGGAACACACGCTAGTATAATTACGGCCGACTTGTTAGCGTGCCGCATATTTGCGTGACTTACTGCGTAGTTAACTGTTTAACGATTGTGATCAGAAGATGGCAGCACTCAATAATCCCTCTGTCTTGTCTGTCTCTGTCTGGGCGGCAGGTTTCTCACGTCTCTGTGATGCAGAGCTAGATCTCTGGGACCGTTGCTGCTCCACTAACATCGACTTACCGCCATTTGCCTCTCGGCCCGTGATGAAAGAACCAGCCAGACCACAGATATCAAGTGTGTGTTTGTGTGAGCATACATGTACACGCTCCCTGTGGCTGAGAAGGCAAGCAGACTTAGTGGGAATCCAAAACAAAACAAAAAAAAGCCTTTATCCTGAACCGCCGAGACTCTGGGTTGATGGGCAGCTACATGCTTGTCGGCGATTAGGACATCAGAGGTTGTCGGTGGGCTGGGCTGCTAATGAAGTATGACGGGACTGGCTGGTGTAAACAAACAGCCGCCACTGAAGAAGGCCGCCGCTGCTCTTGCTCATTCACTCACTGGTGCGCCTGCCGGCCCAGAACAAAGGGCCCTCTCATGAAGGTCCTCGCGGAGGCACAGGGGGTAGGGGCGAGGGGATGGTCTGCAGAAGCAGCGCCAACCGAACCGAACCACACCACACCATACCGTGATTTACCACCCTGGAGCTTTCCTGCTGTCCCTCACCCCCAGACACTTTGCTTTTTATCTGGCTTTAATTGTTTGTTTCAAATACACAAACACAGGGGTTTTCACGGTCTTGTAGCCACTAAGCTCCCATAATTCTGTCTAATGCCTAAACCGATTTGGACCAAAAGAAGTCCCAACTCCATCCTCACCCTCCAGCTCCCTTTGTTTTGGATTTTTTTTTTTGCCCCCCCCCCAACTCGGTCCACAGCTCTGCTTGGACCTGAGCACAGCTACTGTTTGA
The DNA here is from genome assembly GCA_015106755.1 of Etia nguti. NCBI lineage: Eukaryota > Metazoa > Chordata > Actinopteri > Cichliformes > Cichlidae > Etia > Etia nguti. The sequence goes on from VUQG01013315.1 coordinate 97,293, forward strand.
AGGCGCCGCGAGAACAGATTACAAGCAGAGGGATGGAAAGCGATGAAACGAGGGTTTTGCGGGGTATCAGAGGAAGCCGCTCGCTGTGATGAAGCCGCCGGTGTTGTTCTGAGGCTGCTCTTGTGTGACGGAGTGTGTCGGCCTGCACATACGTCTGCACTGAAGTCACAGGGTTTCTGATTATTCAACAGAGTCATCAGACTTTAAAAAACTACAATTAGCAGATCACAGTGGTACTAATGTGTATTTATTATATATGAAAGTTCTGAAATGTGGAGAATAAAATAAAATTATTGGGATTTTTGCTTCATATATACATATTTCTTATTTACTTATTTAGTTTGTGTATTTATTTTGACCTAATTCACATTTCGATTGAGTATAAATGAGCGCATGCTGGATAGTAAAGACGTGGCTCACCTCTGACCTTTTCGTGCTCATCACCAAGATCGATACACGGCATGCGCGTCCACTAAACCGCTGCTGTGCGCGTCGCCGTCACTTGCTGCGGAATTCAGGAGGCTGTGGTCGGACTCCGAAAAGACTCCTACCTACAAAATAATGAACAACAAATTTGACGCGTGAGTATTTAAAACATTTCGCTGAATATCCAGAGAGCGGTCTCCTTGGTCGCTGCTGTGAATTCACCGGGGAGGGTAACGTAAGCTGACCGTGGTTTGCGTGTGAGAGGTGTGTCAGCTTTATTATAAATGTTTCTGCATGAATTATGTGCTTTTATTAACTCACAGGAGTGCGAAGGCAACACGTAGAAGCGCTTTTAAAAGAAAGGGAGCAATATCTGCAAGGAAATGGTGCTTTTTGATGAGGAATTTCATGTGTTGTTAGCTGTTAGCTTAGCCTGGCGGAAGGCGGATAGGCCTCGAATCCTCGGTGTGGTAGTTAAGAGAGGCGGGGAGAGGCGCGTAGAGGCCGGTCACAAATTAGACTCGCGTGGCCTTTAAATACGGGAAACTAGAGAGACACTGTAACACGCAGAGAGCTCTTATTAATAGTGAGGGTAGTTTAAGATTAGCACAATAATCAGAGCGCATGTTTGCAGCCCAATGCGGTCAAATGCATCAGTTGCAGGTTTATTGGGTTAACTTGCATTAAATGAATACAGCAGCCATGCTGTAAATCGTCCATTCGTTGAGGTTATAGTTTGTGTTCAGTTTTTTTTTTCTTGTATTTCTGTTTTTTTGACCAGAATGAGGGCACAACTAAATTTACATACTGGTTGCTGTAAGATAGGATAGCTCCAACAGAATGGGTAACAAAATGACAGAAGATTTTTATTTAAAACACTCTGTAAAAAGAGTGAAAATGAAAAGGGGCAAGGCTGTTACCTGACAACAGGTGCGAAGTCCCTTTTGATTTCAACTATTGATTGCATGATACAAATGTATTCTGCGTTTCCCTCGATTGTAGTCTGAAAGACGATGACAGCGGAGACCACGACCAGGACCAAGGCTCACCGAAAGACGGTGAGAAGGAAAAAAACGAAGATGAAGAGAAGGAGCAGAACACTTCCAAAAAAAAAGTGAGGCCGCTAAAGTCTTACACAGATGTATTTGCAGATTGTGCTACTATTTGTTGAACAAAGGTACAGTTTCTTTAGTTGTAGTTTGTTTGTTCAATTAAATAATTTTGAGCCTCAGGAAATGAATTAAACAGTAAATATAATTTTTGAAAAACCTCTTAAATTAAAGCAAAAAGTCTCACGTTGATTGACAAATTATAGCTCTCTGAGTTTGTATGTATTTAATATGTCAATGAGTTGTACAAGTTACACTCTCGTTTCCGGCAGATGGTGGTACCAGGAGCAGGAGAACACCCTCTCCAGTACAATTACACCTTTTGGTACTCCAGACGCACCCCAGGGAGACCAGCCAGCACTCAGAGCTACGAACAGAACATCAAACAAATTGGCAGCTTTGCTTCGGTCCGTCTCTCCTCATCACATCTTTATATGGCTTAAAACAGGAGCCGATGCACTTTTTCCTTTTATCTGCCCATGCCGAACTGCAAGCTCCACAATAAAAACCTTTTTGACTCATTTTCCACTAATTGTCACATTTGTCCATCCCAGGTGGAGCAATTCTGGCGTTTCTATAGTCACATGATCCGACCTGGCGATCTGACAGGTCATAGTGACTTCCACCTCTTCAAAGAAGGCATTAAACCCATGTGGGAGGTGAGCACACTGGCTGATATCTTCTTTTAGCTCTGGTCGTTTGGCCGTGCATGAAAGGCCTGATCTGAAATCGTGTATGTTTAGGATGATGCCAATAAGATGGGTGGGAAGTGGATCATTCGTCTGAGGAAAGGCCTGGCGTCTCGATGCTGGGAGAACCTGATTCTGGCTATGCTGGGGGAACAGTTCATGGTAGGAGAAGAGATCTGTGGGGCTGTGGTGTCAGTACGTTTCCAGGTAAACCCAACAGCAGACACACACTGGTTGCACATGGTCACCAACTGCCTGACCTAACGCTCACACATGCTTCCTCTTCATGCTGCTTCTCCCCAGGAGGACATCATCTCCATCTGGAACAAAACAGCCAGTGACCAGGCGACCACCGCCCGCATCAGAGACACCCTGCGCAGAGTCCTAAACCTGCCCCCCAACACCATCATGGAGTACAAGACACACACAGACAGCATTAAGTATGTATGTCTTCTCCTTTTTTTATTTTCTTCTCCAGCTTTTCTTTCTCTTCAGCACTTCCATAAACCTGCATGCTCACACACATTTTCCAACTAAAGAGGCAATGAGAGAGACACTTAAGCGTTGCGTTTTTTAATGGCTTGTTTTTAACGTGCTAAGGTGATAAGATGATGGTTTTGATAGGTTAGATTTTTATTTTGACAGTATGTTTGGATTTTAAGGGGAAATAATAGAAAACACAGTTATTATGTTTTATTTTATTGTTTGAAGTATTACTCCAAATTGAAATGTATAAATGTACACACAGCCACATATCCCTTGTGCATATCTATATGCTAATATAATTTTACAGACTCCCATATTTGTCTGTTGGTTCATTATTAAAAAGAGAGAGAGTGGAAAAAATGCCCATTTAACTGATAGTAATGGATTTCCATTGCAGTCTTAACCTTGAGTCAGTATTCCTTCAGTATACAAGAACTCAGTTCTGTGTCCATGGTTGTCCTTTGTAGCTTTGAATGCTGAGTGTGATGGCTTTCAAGTCCTTTTACACAATCTCTTAATTTCCCAGAAGTTATGATTAGAAGATAGCAGAAACAAATTTGAATTGACAGATATCAGATCCTTTTCTCCATATATATTATCATGTATATGTTGTTGCTCCATTTTTAAAAAAATCTTCTTTGTTTTTTACTCATGGAGCTTGATATTAATGAATGGGGATGCTCTCGACACACATCTTGTTAAAAACTTCTGTTTATAATGGGCAGCCAGTCCAAAGAAAGGATAAAAAGCTAAAAGACCTACTTCTTCTGCACGAAGGCACAGAAAAGATGCACAGGGATTATTTTGAGCTCTGAAACGGGCAAAGCTTCTGTAGTAAATCTCCAAAAGTTGATTCTGTTCATCTGGACGTAGCGTTTTGTGGGAGAAACGTTTCGTCACTCATCCAAGTGACTTCTTCAGTCTCAGCTGACTGCAGGTTTCCCCAATCTTATAAACAGTACATTTGCATCATGACTGAAACCAGCCCACTGTAATCAGTGGGCTGGTTTCTCCCACAAAACGCTACGTCCAGATGAACAGAATCAACTTTTGGAGATTTACTTTCCTGGATGATTGAGAATGCATCAAGACCTTCTCTAGTAAAGTCTAAAAATAACAATATGGAGCTAAGAATAATAAGTCTCATTCATTCTAAAATGGCCTGTATACATCTTTATAATATTGAAATGACCTCTGTTAGTATTTTACAGTTGCTTATTTCTTTATTTTGGCAGCTTTAAGCTCATAAAGCTAAACCTAAATTTATTTTATTTTGATCATTAGTTTTGGGTAACTGTGAGTACAACTATTTTTCCATTCGGTTAACTGATGGACTTATTATTCTTCCAGGAAAATATTTATATTTATGCATTTTACTGCGAATTATAATTTACTGCATCCTCCTCTGTTTGCAGAGCATGGGAAGACTTCCATGGTCTGGTGAATGCTAGCGGAGGACGTTAGCCCCCCTCACAGAGATGCTCAGCAAAGAGTAAGAACTCCTGCTGCAGGATTTCACATGAACAACAACACAACCTCTGTGATATAGGTAGTCTTCTACTGATGTGGTCTCTGTTTGCGGTGTGCAGGTGTGTGCATACGGGATGTGTTGGGGGAAGCCGAGTCCAGAGAGGGGCAGCTCTGCGTGGATTGGCACTGCGTAATGCGAAGACAGAGCAAAAGTCGGGGACCGAGGCCAGGAGACCGTTGGGTCTTTGTGTCAAATTAGAAATGAACAGAAAAGCCTTTCAACAGAACACTGAAACATGTCGATGAGAGAGGTGATTTTAATCAACTGGAAGAGGAAATTACAGTTTTGTTTTTTTTAAATAATCCAAGTTGTAACATCTTTTAACCAGTGAGTGACTGGTGTCGGCTGTTCTGGTCGTGAACGCTCAACAAAGTGTGCTTTAAATACAACAAAATCAGTTGTACTCTATATGATTTTATTGCTTAACGTGACATTTCACCTGCTGTTAAAATAGGTGTTCTAATCAGTTTTATTGGGGCTCAAACAGGGTTATTATAACATAGTGCTGTATTTTAACTACAATTCCTCTGGTCATTTTGAACTACAACAAATATTAATGTTGTTTAAATGCAATCCACATCAAAGATCACTTAATAGGATAAAAAAAAATTAAGTTGTGTCCCAAAGGATGAGGATCTTGTGTTGGGCAGGTTTCTATAACCGGCATCTTTAGAATGAACTGCCAAGCTGCCTAAATCACTGTGCCTGGCCTCAAGCCCGACCTGAACCGGGTTTCCCTTCCCTGCCTTTTCCTTTCTTTACCCCATCTTTAAAGAATCCAAGGGAAGGGCTCTGCTTTAATGTCAAAGGTGTATAGGAGTCCTGAAACACTGATATTCACTCCTTTTCCATTTTGTAGTCCATGAAAGAAAATGGGGCCCAGGGTCTGTTACAGTTTTTATCCTGGGGAGTTTTTTTTTGTTTTGTTTTTTTTTATATGTTAAGAAAGAGCCTACAGTTTGTTGAAAAACTGTAATGCTGCCCTTATTTGTTGGTGTGATGATGGATGCAGGTGTGTGAGAGTGTGTGGAAAGCGAGGAAACACTGTTGGATGTACACCTGATGGATTATAGCAATAAATGGTAAATATGCATCTGCTGCTAAAGATGGTTTGTGCCATTTTTCTTTCATAAACACTGGAACTGAAGCTGTGGAGTTTGCAAGAAGCCGAGATGCCTCTTTATCCGCTCTTCTTTTTTCTTTTTTTCTTTTTTTTTTTCCCTCCCCCCACTCGGTTCGCCTTTAAAAAAGTGACAGGAGCCTTGGTGCATGTTGGTCTGTAAATCATGTGATGATGCTGGTCAGCTCATTTCAAAGAACATATGATTCTGCAGAGAAATCAGACAGGTTGGAAACAATGTTAGTGTTGCTTTTTATTAAAATGTCTTCTTTATGCATATTTTTATGGCTTTTTTGTTTGTTTGTTTGTTTTAGAGAAACAAAACAAGTGTGCACACATCCAGGGACACTTGTTTGCCACTCCCCCAAAAAAAAGAAAAAAGGAGAAACTGTCTGAACACTTTTGGGCTCAAAGTAATAAGTCCTTAAAATCTTTTTACATAAGCAGCTTTTTGATGCTTGGGATTGATAACCAAGGAAGATTCCACACATCGAAATGTTGCTTTTGTTACATGCAAGAAAAGAACCTCAATATAAATGATCATTTCCAGATGTAATGCAAGTTCCAATTAAACCAAATACAATCGTGATGGACTCCTTACGAGTCAACACATCAAAATTTATAATCTTATATTACAGTGCAGCTATCTGGGATCATCTTTTAATATTGTGTGCTGGTTTTTATACTGAAGCACTGATTTCCAGTTAGTGTACAATATCCCAAGGCAGGGATGTCAAACATACAACCCGGGGGCCAGATTGGGGACTACCAAAGGATCCAATCCGGACCAAGTGCATTTAGGAAAATTAAAAACAAAAACATCAAATAAGGAGAGCATGAACTTAAAATATGTTTGATAGTAGCTCGATCAAACTAGAGTGAAAACGGGACAGAAACCTCTTTGCAACAAAAAAAAAAACGTTTGCGTTTCCTGGAAATTACATTGTTTTTAAATTTTATTTTATTCATTTATTTACTTTTTTTAAAAGCATTTTAACAAAACAAAAACAAACAAAAAAACGATTCAAGGTAGTTGTAATGACCAGCTGGTCACCAAGAGGTGGATTGTGTCAGTGATCATGAGGCGATTGCAAAAAGGAACTTATCTTCTAGAAACATTTCATCTTATTGCCAATTTGACCTCCATTCAGTCACAAACCAAGAGTATGCAGATTCCATCTTATTGTGGTTTTATTGCTGTATTAATGCTCAAAAGTCATTTTGAAGGCAGCAGCTGACTGCGAGTGGTTGCAGACCTGGTCCTTGTCTTCAAAGTAACCACCAGTACAGATGGACAAACGATACTGTTAGCTAAATGTACTTTTATATTAATATGATTTTATGATTAACAGTTGAAATTGTTACCTAAAATTACAAATAAAAGTTATTCACTAAAATTATGGACTGAAATTAAATTTTTAGCCACTGTTTGAAATGATTATGTAAAAGAATAAACAGATAAAACTGTTGCTGAAGGTTTATTCATTAGTAAGCTAATTTACTCATAACACATACTTGCAACTAAGTCTTCAAAGTCTAATGTACTTATACTGAGGTAGAAGCTTTGGGAAAGGTTTAGTTATATTGGGTATGACAAAACATCTTCCCACCGATGAACACTAGAAACGTATGTGCTTACCAACAGGAAAGTGGCTGCCAGGAGAAGGAGTTTGGTGTGTGACTCCATATTGAGGGGAACTAGAAGATGAAAACAGAATACAAATGATGGGATTTTTCATTTTTCTAAGCAGGTATTTGTATTTTTCTGTGCTTTAACTGCTGGAACAAAGCCATGGTTAAATAATAAACTATGTTTATGACTGTCTGATAATAGCCAGAGAGAGGCAGTTAATGTTTGTTTTTTAAAAAGAAAAAAAATAGTTGGAAATCTAGTGGTGTTAGTTAATGTCCCTGTAAATATCATGGAACAGTCTTTCTTTTTTTTTTAATTAAAAGCATTCACTGGTGACTTTATTAGGTACACCTGTTCGGCAGATAGTTAACACAAATCTGACCAGCTAATCACATGCCAGCAGCTCAGAGCTCTTAGGCATGTAGTCGTGATGAAGATGACACACCGAAGTTCAAAGTGAGCATAACAATGGGGAAGAAAGATTATTTAAGTGACTTTGAATGTGACATGAATATTGGCGCCAGATTGGTCGAGAAGGCCATACTGGATGCCACTCCTGTCAGCTAAGAACAAGAAGCGCATTGAGGTGACTGTTTTTGAGGTTTGGTGCTATGAATAAAACTGAATGTTGCGATTTCTGCCTCAACATTCAGTTGATAGTTTCAGAATGACAGCATGGAGTCATTAACCCTGCCTTGTATAAATGGTTCAGGCTCCTGGTGGTGTAATGGTGTGTCAGATATGTTCTTGGCACTTTTTCGGGCTTAGTATGAACAGCATTTAAACACCACAGCCTACCTGAGTATTGTTTCTGACCACGTCCATCCCTTTATGACCACAGTGTACACATCTTCTGATGGCACCATGTCTCAAAGCTCAAACTGATTTTTTTTTTAAATTTTAATAAATGTGACAGTGAGCTCACTGTGCTCCTATGGCCTCCAGTCACCATGCCTCAATGTAATGGAGTAACTTTGGGTCACGTTTCTTATCTGTTCAGTAAATAAAAGAATCAGATCTGAAGAGGTCAATAAAATTAAACTTGGTCCAAAACTAAACTTTGGGAAAGGTAAATGATCTCTGGCATCCTGTCAAAGAGAAACTAGGAATGTAATTTATTGATGTAGAACTCACCCTCCAGCCCAAAACATTCATGGTCCATGTTGTGTTCATCGTTGAAGCCGGGCCATTTCTTCCATATCGTACCTATTTCCTCACCAATGTTGGAGACAATCTAGTGTATAATTTAAAATCACTGCTGCAGTGCTACTCTTATACAGATATGCTTTTATTATGAGTTATAAATATTCCTACCTGGAATTGTTGGTTGGAGAAGCAACGGCATGGACAGCAGGAGCCCTGGATTCTGATGGTAGATGCTCCTGCTGAACTGCACACCTCCAGGAGGGGTGTAAACATGCTCCACCTGAAAACATGGTCACCAACACACAGCAACTCAGTAACCGTGCACTAAGCCTCCTGGCAGATAGACTGGCCTGTGCTTCACACAGGGGCGCAGCCCAGTCTTGATGGTTGGATGATTACATTTTCAGCTGTCATGATTCTGCAGCACCAAAGCAATTGTTTGCTCGGTGTCAGAAGAGTTCAATTTGGGGCATGCTTTATTAGAGCACAACTGAGAGAATATTTATACCAAGTCGAACTCTGGTCACTGAAACCTCTGCCAGGCCAGTCCTAATTGGGCTTCCGCGACTGTTGCTTCTGGAAAACTCTAAATTCGACACACAAAGACACCCCCACTAACCCTGGAGTCAGATTTAGGCCAGATGAAGAAGGAAGTATTTTGGGTTGACGACAGAAGAGCCGTGAGCCTGCCATGCCTCCCATTGGCCAACATTCCCATTAGGAAGGATGTCGCATTCCTTCCGCTACGAGCCCACTCTGTTGGTGTGTTTTTGTGTGCAGACAGCTGTGCTGTGCATTAACCATCCCAGGTTTATATTACACTCAGGCTGTTCAGAACAGTAAAGGCCCCAACTGCTATTTACAGACGGGCCTGGGCGTCTAGGTTGGGCCAATGTGGTCCAAGGCCTTGAGTGACATGGAAAAAGGCTCACATGTGAAGTTGTTTAATCTAACAGTATAAAATGCTAATGTGTTTATTCACCCAAATTAAAAATGTAAAATTAATAAATAATAATATGAAAAAAATATGTTATATCAAGGTTATTCTTTAAACTCAAATCATCCACAAAATAACAATTTTTATCCAGACTAGTTCATCAATTCTAGTCTGGACTGCTGTAAATCATTATTATCAGATTCTTCTAAAAGCTTCCTGAAAAGCCTTCAGTTGATCCAAAATGATGACAGGAACTAGGTACTGACAGGGACTAGAAAGAGAAAGCATATTTCTGCCATACTGGTTTCTCTTCATTGACTCCCTGTTAAATTCTGAATCAAATTTAAAATCTTTCTGATCACATACAAGATCTTGAATAATCAGGCCCCCTCTGATCTGAAAGACCTCATAGTACCATATCACCCTAATAGAGCAGATTGCTTTCAGACCCCTGGTTCATGTGTGATTCCTGGAGTATTTAAATGTAGAATGGGAGGCAGAGCCTCTCTTTTGTGGAACCAGCTCCCAGTTTGGATTCAGGAGGAAAAAACGCCTTGTTTACTTTTAAGATGAGGTTTAAAATTTTCCTTTCTAATCAACTTATAGTTAGGGCTGGACCCTGAGCCGGGTTCTACCAGAGGTTCCTTCCTTTTAAGAGAGAGCTTTACCTTCCCAGTGTCGCCAACTGCTTGCTCACAAAGGGGTCATCTGCTCGTTGGGGTTTCTTTCTAATGTTGTTGGGTCTTTACCCTACAGTGTAAAGTGCTTTGAGGTGATTGTTGTTGTAAATTGGCACTATATCAATAAAACTGCAATGAATGCGTGCAGACTAAAGACCTCTGTGGACTCCTTCAGACATAATTATATTTATGTTTATAATTTTTACAGGGGTTACAAAATTCAGGTCATTAGATTTCACAGCGAACCTAAAGAGGTTAATGTTTAAGTATGTCTCCTTAAGATAAACTGTCACCACTGACTTTACCTACTTTATTTATTCACTCTATTTATAACACCAAAACTGAGCTATAAAAACTGAAGTGTGGTTTGATCACATATAATTTATAACTACTGAGGAACATAAGGAAACAAACTCATTAGTGTTTAGTAGGAACATATATACACCAAGGCATGAGCAATTTTCCTACCTCTGATGTACGGTGCCAATGAGATGGTTTTGAGGTGTGTACGCTCTCATCTCCATCAGGCAGCAGCCGAGGCAACAGGCGTCCACCCTGAGGGGCCTTTCAAAATAAAAGACCTGACTGCCCTCACTGTCATAGCCTTTCAGGGTGCAGGCCCGAGCTGGACCACAGCACTGCAGACACACACAGGAGCTCTCTAAAAGGAGGGAGAAGCGAACAAATGCTGAGAATATGCTGAAAAACATCAGTAGTTACAAGAGTAAGACACATGTGGTAGAATGGGACAAATACCTTCCACAGCCACAAATGGCTGTGACCTGCTGCCTTCTGTAGTGATGTTATAGATCCTTCTAGAAACACACTGAGGACCTGCAGTCAGGATGCAGTATTTTCTTAACACACGCACATCTAAGCAAGAATCCTGTTTTACATAAATGACAAAAGTACTCCTCCTCACCTTGCAGCTCTGGCTTAGCAGTGATATGAATCTCACAAGCAGTTTCCAGCACAGACATAAAGCATGATCTCACTGCACTACCAGCCTTCTCCCTCTTCTTCTCTACCCTGTTGAGCTTCACCGGTGGCTGCATCAAGTCATTCTCAGCAGTCTGGCCCGAAAACTGCTCCAGGTCAGGAGGCGTTTGGTGGGATTTGGGTAGAGTGCTTTGAGTCTGACACTCACAGGAGGGCCCACAACGGTTGTGAAAACCCCTGAAGACCATGTGAATGTGCTTCTCTCGCTCAAGTCGTCCAAAGGGAAGAGGCTGATTGATCACCGCTGACATGGTCTCAAACTGAAAAATTGATCAAACTGAAACCTTAAAGAAAAAATTTGAAGGATGGATGCTTTAACTCATACCCAGTCTATAGGCTGCAAGCAAGTTACTTAAATAAGTATAGTAGGTGCTTAAAGAAGAAACCCACATACATATTTCATTATTTACAAACCAAATTCCCCAAAAAGTTGTGAAAGTGTGTAAAATGTAAATAAAAACAGAATTTAATATGTAATGATTTACAAACCTCAAACCCATATTTTATTTACTATAGAATATAGAAAACATATCAGATATTTACACTGAGAAAATTTACCATTTTAAGAAAACAATAAGGTCATTTTGAATTTGATGGCAGCAGCACGTCTCAAAAAAGCTTGGAGCAGGGCCATGTTTACCCCTGTGTAGCATCCCCCCTTCTTTTAATAACAGCCTGTAGACATCTGGGTACTGAGAAGACCACCTGCTGGACTTTTAGAAAAGCTAGGATTATATCTGCTCAGCACTGCTGGATCTTTGTCATATTTTTGTTTAATGGTGCAATTAACCTAATTAGTTGTAAAATGTTTCCCCGGCTGTTTCCTTTTAGTACCACTTACTTTCCCAGCTTTTTGCCAACCCCAGTTTTTGGAGCCATTTTCACAGTTTAAACATTTTATACGTTTTCAATGTTTCAGATTTTCAAACTATTGCATCACAACCTTTTGGGATTGGTGTTGTGCCTTAAATACTAAATAGTAATCTGACAAAAAAAATGTCAGAAAACATCCACTAAAATAGTCTCAAAATCGTAGCTAAAAGTGCATAAATAAAACTATAAACAGATTTTAACATGTAAGCCTGCAATTTAAAATGTAATTAATTTTTATGTCGTGATCAAAAGTTTGATGGGGGGAAAAGGAGCTTTCCCTCTCCTGTAATGTGTTTCTTGACAGTTCCCTGGTATCAATATTAACAGCCTTCTTGGAATAATAGCCAGCCTAAGACTTTTTCACCTTCAGATCACATGCTAATATTCCTGTCTCACCATTTGGTCCTAGCCTGTAGCTGCATGTAGCAGCTCACAGCATCAAACCGAAGCTCCCTCGTATAAACAGCGATGGCTCAAAGAGTTTCTAAACTGGCTAAAATCTTCCTGGAGCCTTTACTTATCATGTATTTCCAATAAGAGATAAGAAAGAAAGAAAACAGCACAAAAGAGCATCACAGGTGTGCTTACCATCAGTGTTCACTCTCCACAGACTTGGATCACTAAGTGTTACGAGCAAGAAACCAGGCGAGCCTTCATCATTATCTGGAGGGGCTAAGCCTTCTTACCCCCCGTGTGTTTGTGTGACTGTTCACATAGCAGTGTTTGGCTTTGTGAGTGTTTTCGGACTTCTCACTTCAGCTCCATCTCAAAACAAAAGCGTTTCCATCCCAACCAGCCGGATCTGCCTTTTGTTGGGGTAGAAAGGCACCACTCAGTCATGTAATTGAAATGCTTCCAGAGGAGGGGGGGCTGTGCAGGATATTTGTGCTTCAGTAGTAGGCTTGGGGGTGGAGGGGTGGGGGCAGAAACTTTCCACTGGCCTCAAAAATTACAAAAAAATCACATGATTAAAATGCTTTTATTGATGAAAAGAAAGGTTATCGTAGATTACAATGAATGAAATCTGTGATCAACACCATGTCTCGTGGCTCGTGCCCATAGTTTTGTTAAAAATGAACAGCATGTGAAAAAGTCCACTTGGAGCAAACACTGAGATGTAAGTAAGGAGACCTTCTACAGCATAAAATGCAACACAAACAATCTCAACAGCCAGGACAGCCGATACAGTATGCATTCACACAACAGCACAGTGGATTGTACTTGCTTCTGTGATAGGCTGCAGTCTCACAGCAGGCACCTGTGTAGAAAACACATACAGCTGCAGCTTCTCCATTCTTTGTATCGTAGTCATTAGTGAAAGATCACTAACAAAGGCTGTCAGTTTCTCACCCTGGGTAAAGTGATAACATCAAACAGTTTCTCCCTGATTCACCCTAAGATGTTTGTTTCCATTCCTGCTACAGCAGTAATGTTTTGTAGTGGAGGGAGATACTTCTTTGGATCCCCAGGAAAAGGTGTAGAGGGCGGCTGGTTGAAATGGCCCATCAAGAAGATGCCAATAGTTCCGATAAAAAACACCAACACCATGACAATAAAGCAGACCCTGTCGATGACACGGGCAACCAGGAACCATTCTTCATTTTCCTGAGGTTGAGTGAGATGATACATTGCTATTAGCTGTGGCATTTTAAACTAAGAAACCATCAAAATTTCTATTGTAAATGTGTGAAGAGTAAAATGGGTAAGCATACACTCTGGAAGTCATTCTGCTGTCTTGCAGTCTCAGCGATGTGTTTGCAGGAGGCCACACACTGCTTCAGCTCTGGACTGGCCTTTGCTAGACTATTAACAAGGTGCTGTGCTGTACCCCCCTCCAGCCCATCATCTGGAGTCATATATTCACAAACAAGCCATATATTTATGTGTTATATTTATGTGTTTCAAAGGATAACCTAAACTGTCAAAATTAAAAAACTTAAAACATAAAATAAATATAATAAATATATAACATATAACAAAATATATAATAAATATATAAATATAATAATGGTGGTTAGCATTTAGCATTGTGTTGCTGAAATATGCAAGGGCTACCCTGAAAAAGACCTGATCTGGATAGTAGCACATTTTGCTCTAAAGCCTGTATCTGTGTTTATTTACCTTTATATTACAGTACTAGAGAAAAGTCTGGAGTCACCCTTCATTTCTTTATATTTTGGTATGAAAATAGGAAATCGGTTCGGCGTTATATTGAAATGTGCAAACATACATGGAAATGCAGTACACAAGCAAAAACAGATTATACAATTCTGACCAGCTTTAAAGTCAGTATTTGGTATGACCACCTTCAGTCTTCAACACAACCTGAAGTCTCTTGTTCAGGTGTCATGTCTTCAAGTATTCTTCAGGAGTAATTCTGCAAGATACTTGAACACCATTCAAAGCTCTTTTTTAGATGTTTTTGTCTTTTCTTAGGTTCTCTGTCAAAATATTCCCACACTGCTTCAATAATGTTAAAGTCTGGTGTGTGGGGAGGCCGATCCATGACTGATAGTGTTTCACAGTGTGTTTTTCTATCCAGGTACGCTCTTAATGCACTGGCAGTGTGTTTGGGATCATTAAGTAAAATGAATCCATTGTCAGTCAGACACTTTGGTTTTGAATCATGGATCAAAATCTGAGCATACTTATCTAATGCTATCAATTTTGGCAAGATCCCCAACACTGTTGGCTGAAATGCAACTCCAAACCATGAAAGAGTCAAATCTGTGTTTTACAGATGGCTGTCTGTACACACTCCATGAGCAACACTTGTTGCCACTAATTTTCAGTACAGCTCTTTTGTAATATGGCATAACTCGGCCTTTTCTTGACAGTAGATGGATCGACTGAAGAGACAGATGTATTTCTCATGGCCTGTGTCAGGTCTTTGTTTGATGTTTTCTTATTTCTAAATGACATGACTTTCAGATACTGTTCATCTGATTTATAGCAGTCCAGCTGTTTCCTAATTTTTTTAATGACATATTGGATACTACTTTGAGATATGAAACTGAAAGAACATCCCTATGAAAATGATTAAGTACAAGGACTGAAAATGAGTGAAAAAGCCGCTAATGTCTTAAAAGAACTTTGAAAGAACTTCAGAAATCCTGGAGAACTATTGCTCATTAGAACGTTGAACATTACAGTAAAGTCTGGCTCAGTACGGTAGTAAGTAGTATTAGTAAGTCCATTTACTATGTATGCATGTGTGTGTGTGTGTGTGTGTGTGTGTGTGTGTGTGTGTGTGTGTGTGTGTGTGTGTGTGTGTGTCTATCACAC
>VUQG01013319.1:1699-18411 GCA_015106755.1 Etia nguti
CAATCGGACTACTAACTCAAACGGGTAAAAAAAAAAAAAAAAAAATCCTGCATAGGACTGTTGAAGAAGTACATCTTCTGAAGATGCCCAACTACACATAACTTTAGATTTTTTGTAACTTGCAAATAAAATACGAACTATGTCCAACATGTTGCACAGCACTCATTGAACTATGTCAGTGTCTAGGTAGGGAAACAATCAAAATTAAATGGATTTCACATATTTTGTTCACAAAATACATACAGAAGAATACATTTGTTTTATTTTATTCTCCAATTGGATGTTTTGTTGTAGAGAGAAGTTATGCATGGCCTTTAAGTCAGTATATTTTGGCATTAAGCCTGACACAACATGCTATTATGAGTGTTTGACTGACAGCTAGAGAAGCTAATTAACATAATTGTGCTCTATCTGGTGCTCTTAACACCAGGGGGTTTAAGGTGATGGAGAGTGTTGTCAGAGTGTTAGTTACCACCTTGCTTTCAGCACACAAGTTCACACTTTGAGAGCACTATCACCTCATTATCCCCACAGATGTAAGTGCACAAACGTGCACAAATACACACACAAACACACATGCATGCAAACATTGTGCACTTTCCACAGATGAGGCATATACTGATAGTGTTGTACAAAGAAGTAATGAGAACATTCCTCAAGTCCATAACCTTTAACTGAGAAGCCATGCATTTGTGTGTGTGTTTGCTCGTGCGTGTGTACATATGTAAGCTCATGTGTCCCTAACCACTGCCAGATATCTTGGCAGGTAGAGAATAGGCTGTCAGTCAAAAAGGAAAATAACAATAACTGTTTATGGTTTGCCAGAATATTGAATTTGTAGTGAAATGCTTAAAAAGGACAGAGAACAATTCATTTGTCTTTCTACTGAATGTGATGAATACAGTTACCACCTCATCAAATGGACCTATTGCAATATAGTAATTAATGTCAGATTTAAATTGCTTGGTTGACATGTCATTATCTAGAATAAACAGGTATTTCAACAGCAAAATTCGGTATCAGTTCAGTCAACAGCAGGTTGTTTTTGTTTCCTTGTCTCTCTATTTCCACATTTTCCCTAACTTAAAATTACAGCTTTAATAATCAAGCACAAAGCTGATATGTCATTCAGCTGCCATGTGGCTTTGCTATCAAAAAATATTTGCTTGTGATGTGCTTGCTGTGGCTTGCGTAAAACTAGTTTCCCCAAATTGCCACCCTTCAGCCATTTTCCTATACCGCTTGTGTCTTACCACCTTGTATCTAGGCCTCTCAGGTGCCTAGCTAGCATGACAACCTTTGTTGTCAAAAACAAAATTTTGTGTAGTACGTTTTCAGTTGTAACTACAATATTTTATGGCAACACTGTAGTGTTGAGATAGGTGGGATTGAAAGAGATTAAAGTCCCCCTGGCTTGCTTCCCATTACATCTGAGAGGGGCTAAAATGTCTTAACATCCAGTCTTTCATGTTTATAGTGATACAATGTGCTAAAACAGAGTTTATCTATAGGTGCTTTTGCTAACAGGTAATCATCTTTATTCTTAATCAAACATATAATCAAAGTCTAAATCTAATTAATATGATGAATGAGAAATGGAAACAAACAACAAAGCAGTCCACCGTGTCCATTTCATGCTCTGCCTCTTCAGGGTGTGAAATGGACATGCAGAAGTTGCAGCACCAGCAGCCCTACTGATCATGTGCCTCGTCACATGAGTCAAGGTGTGGAAAAGCTGTCACAGTGTGCGGAAGCAGACTGTGTGGAGTGTAAATAATGGACCCAAATGCAGACACAATGGAATGTGGAATGTAACTTGAATTAACAAAAGGCAAGCCGTTTAATAAGGCTGATAAAAAGGTCCAAACAAAGGGGTAAGGCAAACTGATGCAAAAGTAAACATTAACCTAAACTGGGTGAACTAAAATACAACATGAAGAATCCTAACATGGACATGAACATGGACCTGGAAACATGGTGAGAAACAACAGACGACCTGACTAGGAAGCAATGGAAACACACGGGAGGTGATCAGGGGAAGTGGAAACACACGGGGAAACAGCTGATTAGAATGAACATAGTGACGCCACAGGAGAAGTAAAACTAAACACAATGAACATGGGACACAAGACCTCTTCAAAATAAAACAGGGAACATAATGAGACGCAGACATGAAACATATGAAGGTCGAGGGAGAGTTAAACACGGGGTGAAGACACAAGGGGAATCTAATAAACAATGAACTATAACAGGGCAACATAAGCAAAATAGAAATGAACTTAGATAAGCTAATGAATTTAAACATAAATCATAAACATCAAAATATATTAAAACTCAAAATGCTGGGTCAAATGACCCAGGATCGTGACAAAAGCGTGTGGGTCCTTTTTAGCAGAGGTTTCAGGTGAAACCTCCTCTGTTTTCTGTTTTATTCTTTTACTCCTCTTTCAAACCATCTGTCTTCTCTGTCCAAAATGTAAACATTGGCATCCTGAAAAGGGTAACCGCTATCCTTTAGATGCAGATATACAGCTGAGTCTTGTCCCATTGAGGGGGCTCTCACCCTAGTGGACAACTCCCACTAGGGTGTAAATGCCTGGGACTCTCCACCATTTGGTTTTATGACTGAACAACCTTCTTTGATGAGAGGAAAAATGTCTTCAAGAAACTTTGTTTGTCTTTCCATGGTCCTTAGATTACCATGACCTGGATGACTGGGAACCTACACAGACATTTTGCTGTGATACTGGGTTGGTGTGTGTATGTGAGAAGGATGGGAGGAGGAAGTATGACATGAGTATGACACTGAAGAGCCACTAATCTAAAACAATGTCTGATTTTAACATGGTTTAATAAATTGATAATTTAATAATTTATATTGATTATACTGTGATTGACATACACAGTTTTGAAGAGAAAAAGTCCAAATGTAGTGGAATTAATGAGTAAAACATAGAAAAGAAGAAAATGTAATAAAGTGATTTCAAAGTTTAAACTATCTTTTAAATGTTGAAGTAAGGCGACAGAGAGAGAGAGAGAGAGAGAGAGAGAGAGCGATAAGGTGTACCTGAACATCGAGTGATTAAATATCAACAGCGGAGATTGGATGTCACAGTGGGTGTGGGGCCAGATGTCATCTCAGAAGAGGTGATGTCAAGAAAGAAAAGGGGGCTACAGGATGACCAGGTATAAATGTCTTGTGCAGAAAAACTAAGGGGTTCTTCTCTTTGTCTTCTGTGAGATGAGCAATTCAGAAGATTGAATCTAAAAGTTCACAGTTGGAAATTCCAGCAGAGACACCAGAGGGATCATCAGCTGCCCAAACTGTGGACCTACAAATTGGTTTTGCACTTTTTGACTTTTTCTCTGCTCATTCTCTGGATTTCCACTGTATTCCTGCGGTATTAAATATCCATCGGCTGCTGCTTTTCTGTGGAACTATTATTATCAACACGGGACACAGGGATAAGTGCAACTTCATATCTGTTTGTGCTCATCCTCTCTAATCTCTGTCCTCTCAAAGATCATGAAAACATCTGCATTAGCTCAGAATAGATTAATTAGAGAAGTGTAATTCAAGTGATTTGATTAGGGTTTTGTTTTTATTATTATTAGATTTTGCTTTTGCTTTGCTCCAGCTATATTGCTTTCATAAAACATCCTGCATTCAAAAAGTCTAAATTGTGGACTTTCCCTTTTTAACCCTTTGTGAAACAGTAAAGGTAAAAATCTGATTATTAATCCACATTAGTATAAATAGCTCTTACAGGTTACTCCAGCTTTTTTAAAGTAACAGACCCTTGGGGCTTAGTTTTCCAAGACACTAAATTAAACCCAGTCATATTCCAAAAGCACTGATCTAAATGGGAGCTGCCACAACAGGTGTGGCTGGTAGGACTACCCTTTATCAGTTGAGTAAACCTGAACACTGCACTCCACGACAAAAATATCCAATTTTCTTGTCTTTGGTTGAGCATTTTTATGTCCTTTAACTCTTTGTTGTGTGCTTCAAATTTCTCAAGGTTAGAAGATGTGCTGGATCACTTTGGTATTTCTTCATGTGTCAATGCAGTGCTGCAAAAACATTTCATGGGATTTTCTCTTTAGACTGTACTACCTCCACTCACAGCAGGAGAACTGCAACTTATTTATATGCTGCTGTGATCTATCAGTTATTTAATTTATAGGATCGACATACAACCTTTTGTAGGCTGAGAAGGGCAAGAGAAACAGTATCTAAACTTGTGAGAGACCCTCAATTTCTTTAATTAATCATGTAAAAGCCAAAAAATAAAGTTATACTGTTGCTGTAGTTTTTTTTACAGCTTGGAAAGCAGTTTGACATTGAATTTTATTAGTTATATTAGCTAATATTAGACACACAGAAAGTCTGCTTGCTGTAATCCACTGTCATGTGAAATTTCTGTTGCTTATACAAATAATCTTAATAAATTTGGGATTATGTCAGCTGTATCACTCCTTTCTTGCTTTTCAATTGAGGAATATTCCAGTTATTAATTCCTCTGCTATGCTTACGTAGACGTGTCAGTTCCCTTGAAAGGTGCAGAAATAGTTTTCTAAAGTTTTTACCTGTAAAACTCTATTTGGTGGATTTGAACCCAGAACATAATTTTGTTTCACACTCTACTTGTTCCTAAAATGAACCAAACTACATGAAAAGTAAATGTGACAATGAAAGGAAAAAATATACCAGGTGAGACACAAACTCCTGTTAACAATCATGTTATTGAGTCACCCCCATCATTCCTACATCCGTACAAGTATTTTGAAAAACCCTAAAATGGAAATATGTGTTAGAGCACTCTTGAAAAGACATGTATATCAGAAAGAAAGAATAAAGAAGCAATATGATTTTTGTTTTAATTAAATGGTTTAAATGTCTCTAAGATGAGATGTGAGTGCCTTTGTGTGTGCACAGAGTTTTGTTTGTGAATATAAAAGAGTTTTATGTCTCAGTTTTTTTTTTTTGTTGAATAATTTTGCTACTCGAAAATAAGTCAAATATAGACTTGGCTGGCCACACCAGACACATTTGGTTCAGGCCAAAGGTTGCTTTTCAGGACAAGACGCTCATATTAACTGTAAAGTAAGTTCTTCGAAAATATTATGGTTTAAGTTTTTCAGCGCTTCAGGGACTGAGCAGCTTGCAGTCATTGACTCAACTTTGCATTTTAAATCATATCAAAGAGTGCTTGAACATAAAATAAGGCCATCTGTTGGAAAACTGAAGAAGCAGACCTTCCAAAAAGGATAACGATCTTTTGCACACTGGGAATGGTTTAAAAGAAAACATGGAAAGTCTGAATAAAGGAATGTTCGATATATTTTTTTTTTTAGCACAAAGCTAAATTGATGCACACAATCTTCTCCTCCAAGTACTGAATTAATCTTTTAATCACTCACTGATCAAAGTGTGCACAGCCTTACTGTTAGTGTGAAAACACCCAGATAGAACATTCCCTGATCATCTGCTCTTTTAAGTGTTCCTCTCAAGTGGCATAATGGCATATTTGCAATATGAATATCTAACGAAAAAGCACAAGGCACATTAATCTTGAATACATCAATCATGGTAACAGATAATCTCTGCAAGCAAGCCTGTGATACTTGTGATATCTCTGTCCTTACTAGAAGATTAATCTGTTTCTGCTGTGTGACGACAATCCAACAAACAGCTCTTTTTTTTGAAGAGAAAGCTCACAGCATGAAGATAAATAAAACTGAAAGCATCTCCAGCTGTATTATCACAGAAGTTTCCTTAGTGCATTTATTTCAAAGTCTTGAACTTCAGTGACGTTTTCCAAAGCAAGAGACTGCTGAGTCTTGCTGGGCTGTCTCTCACACTCACACTGTGATTTGTAAAGGCAATTTGACTTTGCTCGCCAACTTGTTCCCACTCAGTGACCGAAGGCACATAGCAGTGACAGAATATTTATTTGTGATTTGTTCTGTTTTAAAAGAGGAAAAACTGACATGTTTTGTTTAATATTCCATTATGTGCTGGCAGACTAGCCTTGTATTTCAAGTATTTTTGCGATGGTATGAAAAAATGTCTGAATGTTTTATAATACAACTCTGACTTTTATTTACACCATGCACAGACAGAAGAATGATTGTTTGCAAAGGTATACATGTGTAGATGGTTCTTGTAGAGTCTGTTTGTTAAGAATTTGTTTTAATGCATTTACTTCACCAGGAATCACCTCAAAATCAGTAACATACAAAATGTATATTTTGTATTCTCTCTGTTGTGTTATGTTAAAGTGTTAGCATTATACGACAGTCTTGCATTACAGTATATAAAACAAAGCTTTTAATACATTTTGCTAAAGGGTGCATTTTAACCTACACCATCATCTTTTTTAAACCATATTTAAATATTTAAATATCTAATTTCTGCTTTCAATTGATCTCAGAGTATTACAGGCATGTACTTATTGCTAAATCGATTAAAAGTGATCAGGTCATTCACTGCAGGAATAATAAACCTGATGGGCGTAATCTAGCTTGCAAAATTACGTTATTCATATCTTTCTACGTCAAAAACTAACAAATATTGTACAGATTGTAAAGAAGGGCTACTACAGAATTCTAAAAGAATAAATAATAAATATAATATACTGTTTATATCATGGCTTTGGCTCAGTGCTTGATGTTAACTATAAGTCGTTATCCATCTGGCCAATGATGGAACAAAAAGTGAATTTCTCATGTTCTTTGTAGCAGCAGAGATTTCCATCAGATTTTACATTTTAGTTAACTAAAATAGTTAAATAAAATGTTTTTATTCTCATCTAGTTTTAGTTTTAGTTAACTATAATACCCTTAGTACACAGTTTGGACACAATGATTGCTGTGATTTTATTTATTTTTTTAATTTGAAAAATGCTCTGTCGACCCATACTCACATCATTTTTTTCAGAGATTAACATCTGAAACCATGTACCATAACCATAAGTTCTGAATAAAATAGTTTTTTTTAGAATGCTTTTTACAATGAAATCCTCAGGCTTCAGTCCTCAGTTCCCCCCCCCCCTTTTTTTTTTAAAACTAGCCAATATGTAGACATGTTTTGATCAATCTGTCTCTACGTCCTGAGCAACAGCCACCCAAGCCTGGTTTCTTCATGACAAGCCACTGGTTTGTCGTGAAGCAGCCTCTGTGCAACCAAAAAGTGGCAGGTTCCATGCTGGGAGGCAACATGTCTCCAAACAATCATGGTCCAAATTGTCCTGCCTGCAATCACTCTCAGACAGATTTGTAAAGGTTTGCAAAAAATCGCCACCTAATTTATAAACGCAGATTGTTGCAATCAACCTGAGCCAGAGAAACTAAGACTTCGATCCACTCCCTCTGCTTTTGTTTGCTCTGCTTTTAATGTGTGAGGCATAATTTCTGTGTAGGGCTTGACACAGTACCAGATAGACAATTATAAGTCAACTCCTAGCAATCAATATTAGAAAGCTGATGGGATTTTACATGGAGAGCAGAGAAACCTGATAGTCCATGTATGACTCATCTATTCCCCTCACCCTCTAAAATGAGAGTCTATATTACCTACAAGATTTGAGTTACTGCAAACCAAAAGACACCACCATGATGAATCCCAAAAGTAACTGTTTATCATAACTGTTTATTGATATTTGTATTTACAGATTCATTTTCCGTCAGGGTCCACTTCACATTTTACAAAAAACAACACAAAAAAACAAACACCGAGAAAAAAACGCAATTCATCAATTTCAAACACAGTTTGGGATCTTCGTGCCGTGAATGGTTTAAAAGCAGTTTGAAGTCTTTGTAAATTCAGGTCACATTTAACCCAGACTTCCACTAGGACATTTTGTGAGTCTTTATCATTCTACCTGTGTCCTTGGTATGTGTTTAATGTCCAAGAGTGTTGCAGTCATTACCATTTCGGTGTTTGTTTTTTTGTTTGTTTTTTTGTTCTCACAGGGCTCATAGCGACACTTCAAGTCAAAGAGAAATATTGTCAAGTAATTACCCGCTACTGCTTACATGCTCACACACAAACGCAGACTTTGATTACAGCCACTATCTGCCTTGTTTTAACTGAGCTGTGCTTGCTGGTTAACAAATACTTTATCTCCACCTCACTCCCCCCAGCCAGGCCGCCTTGTTATAGTCAAACATTTTTCTTCTTCCAAGTCTCTGTGTGCATCAGTCTCTGACAGACACGCATGGCGTAGCTGTAAAATTAATTGCACTCTCCTTAAAACAAACTGCGAGTTACACAAAATGTGAATCAAAACAATTTAAAAATGAAAGTCTCAAAGTTTTCATTTAAAATGGCATGAAAGTGCATCTTCTGATATGAGAGGCAAAGGCAATATCCTTTTTTCATTTTTTTTAAACACATTTGGATATTTTTAAAGGTTAACACAAAAGGTTATCTCACATTCAGAGATACGGTGCCCATTGTATTCAGATGTATGAATAGCCACTACAATACAATACAAAAGCTGGTTCTATTTTGGTCCCAATTTTACTTTGGCAAAATACCCAGTTTTGTTGATCTCGGGTGCAAACAAACGTCGGATTCTGTTTTTCTTTGTTTTACATATCCAAAGAATATTACACAAATCTTTCCGGTAGACAGGTTGTCATTGTCAGCTACCACCGTCAGCTGGCCGTTTCTTTTATTTGTGACAAATGATTTCCTCTTCAGGGCAAGCTGAAATAACAATTCAAACTGGGAATTTGACTAAATCTCAGTTGACTCTGGTGGTATATTTTATTGATTTTCATGCTTGACTCAGATACCCTGCTGGGATCTGATGACCGCCAGATAATCAGCTGGCCAAAGGAGGAGATAGAAACCACTGACATCAACACATATCTGGACTGAAAGACAGCACAGAAGCACTAATCGTGGCAGCACAGGAACAAGCTCTAAGCACAAGATCAATAGAGGCTGGCGTGATAGATGTGGCTGTACCAAGTGATGGCAACATCGGGAAGAAGGATCACGAGAAGCTCAAGAAATACCAAGGGCTGAGAGAGGAGCTTGAGAAGGCGTGGAGGATGAAGGTAACAGTGGACCCTGTGGTAATCAGAGCACTCGGGGAATGACACACCAAACTGGGCGACGGGCTCCAGCAGATCCCGGGAAAAACATCCGAGATCTCTGTCCAGAAGAGCACAGTCCTAGGAATGGCAGATACTGCACAGGACCCTCAACCTCCCAGACCCAAGTGTTTTTTTTGGCGGGTTTGGAAATTGACAATTTACAATCTGACAATTGAGATCTGTGATTACTGCTATGAAAAAAGCATGGACGCTTTCAGGAAAGGTGCAGTTGAAAACAATTTGCATTCTGAGTTAGTCAAGGTTAGCGAAAGGTAGTGATTTAAATGTTGATAAAACTTGTGCTTCAAATGTTCAGTGGTTTCAGTTTTTAATTAAGACCATCACCTTTCATGGCTATTATAAAGGCTGAGTGCATAAATATAACCATCAAAAATATAATTTAGTCTCTACAAGCAGATATTGTGAAAAACAAATGAAATGCGTTGTAACATTTCTAACACATTTATAATAAACAGTTTGCAACTTGCCAAATATGCTAATTAAAACCCATTATGTTGATAAAAATCATAATTTGTAATTTTTTGTTTGTTGCTAAACATATTTGCTTATTCACATTAATGTACATAGATGTGTTTTAATTCATTAAGCAGCATTGATGGGATTCTATTTTAAATGGCAGTCCTAAATCTATTCTTTTCTTTACAAATTTAATTCACAATATTTCTCTCTTTCCAACACATGACTATTAAACTGGCACACCGCCTGTCACATAATAAGTTTCTCAAATCTTGCAACAACATCGGCAATCATTGATTATTGAATATTAAATCTGTCTGTTCTGAAGTGCTTTTCTTGATGTGCTGTATTAAAAATCATATATGGATAAATATTCAAAAATGCTAAAACTGAAAGACAGTTTCTGTTGTGATTCATCAGTCTAAATAGAAAGGCTATGTGAGGTTCATGTGCATAAAATACCATCAGCAGAAGAAGAATTTTATTAGAATAGAAGAGAATAGAAGAATAGTTTACTTTACAAATCTATTTTCCTGTGCTTCTCTTGCACATAAATACACCGATTGTGTTTTGGGATTTCAAAATCTGGGTGACCTACAATTCAGTGCTGTGCCTGAATGCATCTTGTGAAGACCAGATTGAAGCTGTTTCTGTGCTGCTGGTAGTACACTAGTTTGGACTTCATAATGTATGGTTGGAGGTGGTTTACAATACTAAAAGGAAGAGGAAGAAAGAAAAACAGATTTATCTTTGAGATGTATAATAATAATAACAATTTATCAGTTTGTACTTTCAACATAATTATATTTTTGACTGATGAGCTAATTATTGCACGATTATTCAAACATTTGCTATTGTCACATTATGATTCCCAGCTGAATTTGTTTATATGATGGGATGCTTCCCATCTTGGTAATCATTACTCGTTGCCAGTACCAGCTTCTTTGAATTGTAAATTAAAAGAGACAAATACTAGACAGGGGGATAATGAAAAATGTGAACAGAAACAGAAAAGGCACGAGTGAGAAGAGAATAGAAAAGGGAACGCTGAAAAGGTCTGAAGAGCGGCAGTGGAAAGTGACAGGTGGAGGTACAGGTGATGGAGATGGAAAAGGGGAAAAAAAGGAGAAGGCAGATTCAGTAAGAGTGATTGCACTGTGAGGGGAGGCAGGTTACTAGCCAATAGGAGGAGGAGATGAGGCTAGAGCAAACTACTCTGCAGCTGGAAAAACAGGAATAAGCCGTTGTTCATCTCACAGCAGTGTTTTTGTGTAACTGCTGGTCGCCTGTATTAGTGCTCTGAGTAATAATTGAGATGAATGAGTCATCTCAAAGCCTAAGATTTCATGTTTTCTCATATCTACCCAAATATGAAGAAAATGTCTCAAACCTCTATTCATAGGATTATGAATATGAAATCATATGTTTGGATTTTGCATTGCTAAAGACTTACTACTTATTTTAGCCTTAGTCACATTTAAATACATGTTCAGTGGCAGTAGTATTAAAGACCACAATTTCATTGATTATGTGCTCCTTGATAACTCCATTAAATCAGGTTTGCCAGAGTCTAGAACTTTCTTGCTGTTGCAGTTGCTGTCTATGTGACTGTCTATTCATCATGATAGAAATTTGTTGTTCTCCAATTCTCTTTACCACATATTTACTCATTTTCACTCATTTGTAGCTTCAAAAATGTATTTGCACAATTAACAAACATGTAAATGTGTTCTGCAAGTATTTTCATGCTTTAAAAAAAAAAAATTTAATTAAACAAACAGCTAATTAAACACTAAATTTCCATCGTAAGAGTCTGCTGTTACAGGCCAGGCTGAGTGCCTCTTGTAAAAACAATGTCTAGATTTCCTCTAAATGATGTTCCTTGCACACTGAGCTGACAACAGTAATCATTTTATGAAGAATGCAAGGAAATCCCCCCAGCTATTTCATCTGAAATGGTTGGGTCCCCCAGTGATTTAATCCTGCTGTCCCATATTGCCGGACCCCTTGATTCGTTATGTGACATCTGCTACACTACACACCATCTCTCACTATGTATTCTCCTCATCTCCAGAGAATATCGTTTTGTCACTTCCTTCCTGCAGCCAACCTTTTCATCCTTTCCAAACACGTCTTTGCCTCACCCACTCTGTCGTATATTTTTTTTTCATTTTGTCTCTCTCTTTCATCTTTGACCCTTTCTCTTCATTGGGTCATTGATCTTTCTGCCTCTCACCTTGCTCTCTGCTGAGCTCTGTACTTCCAAACTCCTCCACCTCGCTTCTTTCCCCTGCTTGACCTTTCTTATCTGTTTTTTTGCCTTAGCCTCGGGTTCATTAAAGAATATCCAAAACTTGTCGTCTCTGTCTGCGTCTGGCCTCTGCGTCCTTCCTTTTCTCTCTGTCTATGTCTCTCTCTGCCCTACAGATCATCCAGTTTGTCCGTCTGCCAGGTTCTACTAAACCCTTGCCAGTCAGGTGGGATTCACAGATAAAGAACCCATGAGAGCATGTGGGTGTGCTCTAAAGAATGTGTGTGTGTGTATTCGTAGGTCTACTCAGTTGTGTGTGTGTGTGCCTTTGTGTCTATGTTTTTTTTTGTTTTCTGTTTGCATCTGTGAATACGTGTGTCTGTGTGTGTAAGAGAGAAAGAGAAAACACTGTGAGAGAGAGCTTTGATACCACAGCATTTCTCTCCTGGAGGCATTTGCTACCTTCTTCCAATCTCTCTGTTTATCAAGCTAAGATGCTCAGTGAGAGGCTGCTGAGGCAACTAGATAACCCTCCACACAACCTCCCCCCCAACCACCACACACACACACACACACACCATTCTCCTTGCAGCCCTCTCAACACAAGCCCAACAACATACAGAGAAGCACAAAAGGGCAGGCACAAAACCACAAACACCCATGTCTCTTCACCTATACACACTCGTTCTCCTTCCAACACAGAGTGCTGCAGTATCCTGAGGCAGTGTGGCAAGTACGCACGGAGGCTTAAGATGCGAAAGGTAAGGTAAAAAAGGGAGGAGACATTATACCGGAGTGTATCAGCAGATAGCCACCCTCCCTTTGCTTGTCATTCAAATACTGTCTTACAGAAGTCTAATGTTTTCTCTCAGACTCTCACACTTTGTGCTGCCAAATTGGGTTTGTGCCTCAGATTATGAAGTGAAACAGCTGCCAAAAATTCTGCAGAGTTGGCTTCTAATCAAAAAAACAACAAAAAACCCAACAAAAAAACAAACAAACATGATTTTCTGTTTCAAAAGATGCTCATTTCTGACTAATTTAAGGAGGAATATCTGCAGAATCCTTGGAGAAGAACTGCTGTGTCTGTATGTCCGAAAGCTTGTCAAAATATCACATCTGGAATTAACAAGTGCAACTTTGCAGACTTTTCCAGTAAAAATTGGACTTAAAATGGGTTCTAACAATCTTCTGATTAACTACCACTGTCTCTGTGTGCTCATCACTTTTTGACAAGAAAAATGATGAAAATGGAAAATTTGTTAAAATCAATTTGAGTGTACGGGTCATTTGGTTGTGATATGTAATATTACGGCAATCAAATCTACAATGCAAAGCTACATTTTTTTATTTGTTATTTTTTTGCCTCTGGTCAGGATAGTATCTTCATATTCTAAAATAAAAGTAGAGTAAAGTGGAGTTATTTGCAAAAAACAAAAAACTGAACCATAATTTTAACTTGGCTGCGTAGGTGTATAAAGAAAGGGAAAAAAAATATGTATACACATAGAATGAAGTATTCTTGAGTGTGACTGCATACTCTGTTTGTGTTTGTTCCCTGCAATAATATGTTATTTATGTGTTAAAATGTATTTTCCTTCTAAAAAGTTTAATAAAAAAAAGTTTATGGATGGCCGACTACTCTCTGCAACTGTTCCTACTGTTCATTTTGTCTGGAAACAAACCCTTTGCTAATGGAAACATAATTTTAGGTGCTCTGGCTCAGAAATATGAATAATAACTTTCCCGTAGAGTAGCCATAATAATAATATTTGCTGTCTTTGCTTTGGTGAATGGGGAGAAACACAGTGAAACAAAGATGAATAAGTATGAATTATGAGGGGAAATAAACAAATTAATTGATTGATTTCCTTCTCCTAATCTCTATTTCATTAAAATGTAACTTGGATCGTTTTCTGTTGTTAATTGTAAAAATGTGCCTGATGTATGGTGTGGGCATTTTCAGCCCCTGCAGGTGGGAATAGCTAAACAAGTGTGACAAAAACTGCTGGCTTTCAGCGAGAATATCCTAAATTTGAGTAGCAGTAGGTACTTTTTTTTTTTTTTACCATTGGGTGAGTGGGACCTTTCACTGTGGAATTTGGATGTTGTCAAGGAATTTCCTCAGGGTATGCCATTTCCTCACATGGTCTACATACATGTAGGTTTAGTAAATCTTCAGCTGTCAGGCGTGAAAGTGAGTGAATGGTTGTCAGTATGTTGCCCCAGTGACAGACAGATACCATGTCCACCGTGCACCCTACTACAACTCCAGCACATTGTTGGCCGAACAAAAGCAGAATAATGGATGTAAATTTTGGAAGTAGTGATCTGAGGCCTGTCCAATATCAATAATATTTTTTTTAGTTGGTATGTGGTGTTATTTTGTATGATCTGTCTTTTAAACATAGCTTACGCCTCTATGGAAATCCATTCTAACGATTTTATTGCAGACTGTGGGGGGAAACAGCTAGTCAAACTCCAGCTCAGGCGGAGATCCACAAACTAGTACACCATATGACAGGTGCACTGATGCCACAAACGTAAACTATGCCCGAGGTAGGCAAATGTTGGAGAGTGGGAGCGGCGTTTTTGAAAGTCAGTGTTGATTTTCTTTTTCGTCTCCAACACGCTGCTCTATCCCACAAGCATGTTGAGTTGAGATTTAACAATAGCAGATCTTCATCTTGTCATGAGTTGAAATTTGACAGTTTTTATTTATTTATTTGTTGCCACAAACAGTCAAAGGAGGAGCTCCCTGACTGACTTTCTGAGTGTACACAGTGTGTGTGTAAAAAACGGACTTGTTTGTTGTCCCTGTGTGTGAGAAAACTCCTAAAGAATTTTCTAACTTTACTGTATATATACCAGTGGCAAGTTGTTTAACAGTTTAACAAAATAAACTGGACCAGAATGAAACATACAGCCTGTACTGTTGGTCTGCATTCTACCAGGATTTATTTCTGGCTGAAAAATTGTAAAATATTATTACTTTTGTTGCTAAATAAATATGTATGATAATACCAAAAATGGTGGTGCAGGAACTTTTCAAACTATATATTTTGGAAAAGATGAAACAAACACCGTGAAAACACTTTGCATGTAAAACTGTACCACTGGAAAATTGTTAAGAATCACAAGTGAAAATAATTATTATTTAAAAAATATTCCTCATCAGCATTAAATGGATTAATATTACTGCTACGTACGTTTAAGGTTGAGCTTACTTTAAATACTTAATATTCTGTTTAATATTCAGCATCATGGGCCTGCGACAGACTTGTGACCTGTCCAGGGTGTGCTGTGCCTTTCGCCCTATAGTACCTGGCGACCCTGACCTTTAAAATATATAAAACAATTGTGGCATTGGTGTGGTCTCTGGCCTGCTACAGTGGAGGGGTGGTACAGTGAGCTCTCGGGGCAGCATCAAGGTGGCAGAGGAAACAGGTGTGTGCTGTGACTGATGACTATATATATATGTATATCAGAATCAGAATCAGAAGACTTTATTTATCCCCAAGGGGCAATTAACATACAACAGAGCAGCGTGACGTTGAAGATAAGGACAGGGCATAAACAGGCAATAAGAGCGAGATAATAAATACAAAGAATATACAGTATATACACAGTTTTAAAATTAAATATATGCATTAAATATATTAAATATATATATATATATATATATATACACACACATATATAGTGACAACGGAGACGGACGGGGGGGAGAGTGTGCAGTGGAGGAGCTGTGGAAGGAGCTGCTCCGAGTGATGAGTGCCTTAACCCAAAAGCTGCTGAACAAGCAAAATAAACGCATTTCAAAGCACGTCAGACACTGTGTGTGTCGGGTCTTTGCTACAACAATATTAAATCAATATTTAAATGAAAAACACAATTTTACTTATATAGCACATTTCATTACATGAAAACTCAATGTGCTTAGCAAAGTAAACATTCTTTATATACTTAAATATTCTGTTAAAGGACAGTTATTTCAAATATTCAGCCAGTTATGGTTGCTATCAATTGATACTACTTCTATGGATATTGCTAGTAGGCCACCTCATCTGCTACCTGGGCTCAGCAGAATGTTATCCTCTCTATTTTTGTGCATAGCTAACTGAACCTCTGAAGCTAACCTGCCATATTAAAATAAATAATAATAATAACCTACCCCAACTTAATTTTGAACCAGTCTTACTAAAAATAAAAACAAATATAGAAAAATGGGGCAAATTAAAAATCTCATTGTGGGGCAAAATAAATATTGTAAAAATGATTATAGCTCCCCAATTCAACTATGTAGTAATGATGTTACCAATTGCGATACCGCCTGGTTTCTTTAAACAGTATGAAAACTTAATTAAGCAGTTTCTGTGGGATGGGAAAAGGGCAAGAATCAAGCTAAGTAAATTATATGCCCCTAGAGAGAAGGGCGGTTTAAGTTTACCCGATCCAAGATTATATTCAGTCTCATTTGAGGTGGCAAAATTGGTTAATTACTGGGGAAAAAATCAAGCCGGACAGGAATGGCTAAGTATAGAGTCTGAGTTTTATACTCCTTTCGATCCAAAAGGTATGCTGTCTCAAAGCCGCACTTAACGAACCCAATTTTGCTTCACTCTAGCCAGGTATGGCTCAATATACATAGAATTCTTAAAATATCACCTCATGTGCAGTTTTACTCATCTCTTTGGAACAATCCAGCTATTCGTATAGGGAAAAAAACTGTGTTTTGGAAATTGTGGCAGTCTCATGGCATAAATGTTATTAAAGATGGGGAATTTATGTCCTATATAGACCTTGTCGAAACATACAAATTGGAAGGGAAGGAACATTTCTGGAGATATTTGCAAATCAGACACTGTGTGAC
>VUQG01013323.1:3432-16420 GCA_015106755.1 Etia nguti
CACACACACACACACACACACACACACACACACACACACGCACACACACATGCACACACACACACACACACACTAAGCCTAAGTGCAAAACCTCTCTAGAGTACACACTGTACACAAAGCATTCATAGATGCACACAGGTACAAGGGGAAACACACAAACACAAGGCCGTACAAACACATAAATACACAAAGAATGTAGCTAAGAAGTGGGACGTACATTATTCCCAAGGCACTCATATTACGTTTCACACCCCTCTCCCATAAAAGCCCTCCTCATTCCTGCATAAGTGCTTCTGAAAGCAGCTAGCTTGCATAGAGAGGTAGCAGTTCCTATTACTGTTTTACTGTTATTGAGTGACATTCTTAATTAGTTTTAATGAGAGTCTCGTGGTGTCTGACCTCTCGTGTTTTTTTTTAAAGCAATGGGATTCTATGTCCACCATGCAGGCAAACCTTGGCTGAAGTCCAGCACATTCTGGCTAACAAAGTGGACTAGGGAAAAAAAACACAATACAAAAACTTTAGCTTGTGGTTAAGGATGTCCCTGCAGGGCTCAAATGCTTTACTGTTTAATTCAGCATCATAACAACACCCCATAGCATCACTGCTCTACTCAAAAAAAAGAAGAAAAAAAGAAAAAAGAAGGAAAGAAATGGTTATTTTCGAGAAAAGCTAAACGGTCTTCCTCCGCCTCTCATCTTTTGGGACCCCTTTAAACTTGGACAGCACGTATTTTCTCAACGGCTTCAAAAACCACTGTTGACAAAGCTTGCGATGGCTTTTCAAAAATCAAAACCTAAGCTATGAAAGTAAAGAAGAGGGTGCAGGCAGGGTGGAGTGGCTGGAGACAAGTGTCAGGGGTGATTTGTGACAGAACGATAGTAGCAAGAGTGAAAGGGAAGATTTACATGATGATAGTGAGACCTGCTATGATATATGGTTTGGAGACGGTGGTGCTGACAAAAAGACAGGAGCCTGAGCTGGTAGTGCCAGAGCTGAACATGCTAGGATTTTCTTTGGGAGTGACCAGGATGGACAGGATTTGGAACAAGCGTATCAGAGTGACAGCTCAGGCTGTGCCGTTTGGAGAGAAGGTTAGGGAGGCAAGGCTGAGTTGGTTTAGACATACATAGAGGAGGGATAGTGGATATACTGGACATAGGATGTTGAAGATGGAGCTGCCCGGCAGGAGGAAAAGAAGAAGACCACAGAGAAGATAAATGGATGTAACAAAGGAGGACGTGCAGATGGTTGGAGTGACAGAACAGGATACTAGGGATAGGATAAGATGGTAGCAGGTGACTACTGAAGGTGAGCAGCTGAACGAAGAAAAAATGTATACACACCTTTGTCACAGAAAATGAAAATGATATTTTTAAAAAAAGGGTGTCTTTAAGAGGACTTAATCTAGTGCTGCAGGGGAATATAAACCACTCAATTACAATGAAAGAACAAAACAGGTCTTTGCAGCGGCTTGAGTCAAACCTGTGTGATTGACCTAAACCCTTCATGGGGCAAATTATTAAGGTCTGCTTCAACTACATTTATCCTATGAAGCTTATCTGACTCTAATTCCTGTCCTTTGTTCCAGTTAACATCTCAATCTTGCCAAGGTAGGAGCTTTCATCCTGTCAAAATAAGTGTAATAACACTAATTGTGCACCTGACAGATCATATCCTCATGTGGTTACTGAACATTTTGGAGCCTTTTAGCAATTTTTAGTTTGGTTCATTTTACTTATTTGTGCAATTTGCCTTTTTATTTTTTTTAATTTTTTCAGACAGAATGGAGTGGTCTTGAAAGTGGACCCTCTCTGACCTGCCTTTCTTTCAAAGGTCTCTATGTGCAACAGCTTTCATACTGATGGTACCTGACAAATGTTTCCCCTGACATACCTCCCATCTCTTGTCGTTCTCTTCCACATGCCTAAGCTTTTTAATGACAAAGGCTTCCAGGCTTTCTCTGGCTTGGCTGAATTGGTGGAGCAAGGGTCCTACAGAGCAGAAAAATCAGCAGCAAAACAAGAAGAAAGGGACGAGAAATGCAATGCAGAGAGGCAGATTTTGAGGAGTCTGATAAGGGACATTTTAGGTCTGCTCAGGATTCTCTCATTATTCTCCATTTTGAAAGGAAGCAATAATGAGAACAAAACATTTCCTATCTTTCAAAGTGGCAATTTGCCCATTTAATGCCTGTGCTATGTAGGCCTGACATCCTTTCATCCTCTCTCTTTGCACTAATTTCATTCTTTTTTCCTTTTATTTCTTGGCTGATAATTCTCACTTTATTTCCATTAAGCTTTGTTTGTTCACAGCGATCTGTTGCTGCAATTTATTAGAGCTGTCAGCTTAAATGATGTGGCATGCCGACACGGCCCAGCAAATAGTGGCTCCCCCTTTCCTTTTCTCCTTTTATGGAAAGCCGCCCTAGTTTTTCCCTTTTTTTTCTTGTTTTTTTTTTCTTTCATAGAGGAAGAGAGAAACATTACAATTAAGGTGGTGACATCGACCCACTGGTGACCATGCTCTGGGACCAGATGTCCTGTCAGAGAAATGCTGGCCGTCACCTCGAGGGAGCTCTGGGTTGAAATCTGGTTCATGTCTCAGTAGGGGAACTCTACAGATCCTGTTCCTTCATTAATTCAAGAATAACTCATTTAAGTTGTAGTCTCTGTTTTCTTTTCTTTTTATGTTGCTGGCATTGTTCAAATCGGCTCGATAACGTCATAATACTGAA
Organism: Etia nguti; assembly: GCA_015106755.1. NCBI lineage: Eukaryota > Metazoa > Chordata > Actinopteri > Cichliformes > Cichlidae > Etia > Etia nguti. The sequence continues at coordinate 6,170 of VUQG01013323.1, forward strand.
AATCACTTGCAAATTCTCACGAAGGAAAACTTCAGGACCTCTTGGCCTGAAACTTTTGCATTACTTATTGAGCCCAGTTTAAGCTGAAAGAAATGATCCTTTCACAAAAGCAGTCATTTGCTGTGCCTTTTAAATTGAGTCAAGACTGTTTCATTTATTTATTTATTTACCACCACCCCATACACACATATACGCGCACACACATCTGTTTGACAGATGCCCGGCTATCAATGCTGCGTGAAGTACATGTCATTTTCCTCACAGGAGGCCTTAGAGGACATGCGATCACAAAGAGACCCCACAATCTTTACTGTTTCATTTTCAAGCCCGGGATACTGCCTTTCTCTCTTATTTCGTCCTGTACTTCTTTTGTATGAGGCAGCTGCTGTTTTTTTGAGATGAAAGACTGTTTGGCAGTCTTCAAAGAGTCACAGAACTCTAAAAGTCACTTGTGCAGCAGCGCTGTTCATTCTCCATTTTATATCCAATATGGAGGTGATGATCAAAAGGATCTGAGCTGAGGGAGAAGCTAAAAGATGTCTGCTTTGGAGTAAACAACAGCAATATCAATTCCCAGACCCACATGGGGCTCTGGTTTAAGGACTGTCCTTTAGCTAATGCCAGACACAAGTATTACTTTTTCTGTATTTGAAAAAAAAACTGTTATGGAAAAAAAAATGATTTAATAAGGAACGAGAGTGAGAGGAACTGATTGTTTTGAAATAAATAAATGCGTTCTAACGCAACACGTATATTAAGCAGCCTACCGCACCGATACTAAACATCTCATCTCATTTAACGGAGGAATGTAAAATCATTAGGAGTCTGCTCATGAAGACTGACAGCAAAATCCAAACCATTAACTCTTCCCTCAGTGTGGAGCACACCCATCTGGAAGAGAGTCTTTGGGCTGCAGGAGATCCAACATATATTTATGAGAGAGCTTCTCCATGTTTCAAATGAGGCTGTGTACAGTTGTGCAGCTGGTCTGAGCAAATTGCATTTTTTAATGAAAGCTGCATTAATAATGCATACTAGTAACCTGGGGAAAGTTTTGGGGCCATGCACTGGAGGTGATTGGGGGGAGTTGGTTGAGAACTCTGAACATCCAACTGTGTGCTGCCACGATCATCCTTAGATGCCCTGCTGCATTTTTAATGTCCTGCTGTGCCACTGTCACACAGGCTTGGGACAGGGGCAATGACTCCTCTCAACCAGATCATAGTGGGACATGAGCTAAAAAGTCACATAAGGGTATTCAAAAAAAGAATAATCACTTAAATGACTGTGTTACTTTGCACAACACAAACAGTACGGTATCCTTTAAAAACAAACATTTGGAAGTAATCTGAACCAAAGCTTTTGAGACTAAGATAGCCAAACAATGCAAAGTAATAGAATTAGCATACAGCCAAAGTGAAAAATAATCACATTTGTGCTTGTTCGCACATATGCACAAATACTCTACTTAGACAACAAATGCGCTGGCATTAGGGATTAGGGCTGCAAGACACAGATATGTTTTAATTTCTGACAAGAAGGCCATTCCTTTAGAGATGGATTTATTTCCATTTTTATGGCTTCGTTGTTCTGTAGTCTCCTCTCGTTTCCTTTCCTAAGGACTAGATATCTTTGTTTACCTTGGAAGGCATTGTGTTGTCATTACTATCATCTGGCAGCTATTAGATGGATAATGTTGCCTTTCAGCAGAGAGAAAGTCCTCTAGTCATCCCCGAATAATACTACTAAGAAGAAGAGCAGGAAATTCACCTAAATACAACTTTACCACTTCACCAACACTCCACAGCATGTTCGAAAAGTAATGCTACATGTAAAGACAAGGAATTTTGAAATGTAGATTTCATATATCATGAAACCAAACACTGCCTTCGGGGATTCTACAAATCTCTGCAATAACACTTTTCCCCCCAGATGCCTCGTGGTTATCAGTGATGAAATGGGATCTAAATTGCAGCAGACCTGAGCACTGTACCTCTCTAAACTGGATACACCTGTGATGATGACACTGTAGGGTAACCAGGGTGCCAGCAACTGACAGTCCATTTTATAGTGACTATCCGCTAGTCCTATTTCCTGCTCTTAAAGGAAGATGAGTTGACCATAGTGGACTTGCCTATTCGCCATAACTATCTTGCCTGATGTCAGTTCTTTACACGGTGCTGTCCACTCATCCGTCATTACATGGGCCTTTCTGTAGTAACATTATCGCTTTAGATAAGGCTTCAATAAACTGCCATAGCTTTTAGGGCTCTCTCTCTTGCCACTCTAATCCAATCTATGATGTGGAGTCTGTCCATCATCATGCACCGCAAGGCATTTCCCATGTCCCTGTGCTCTTGGTTGCACAGGAAATAATGGATGGCCTTGCCCTTGGTTCACGCCAAGGCCTTATGGTACCTCTTCAACTGTTTTTCTTCAGGTTGTCTTAAATGGATCTGCACTGTGGTATTTTGATTTGATTAAATCAGGTTTAAAAGGTTAGATATAGAGAGAGGGAAAGCATTTGCCGTTCCCAGTACTGTGAGCCAGTCCTCTGCCATTTAGCATTGGGCATTGGCCAAAGGAAAGTGGAAAACTGAAATGACTTCTGTGCTCCTTTGTGATTTGCGCTAATGTCCCCCAGGGATTGAGCAATGACCACTGTGAATTCCCCCAGGACGCCAGCCAGATTGAAACCCCTGCCAACAGATTTGAAAGGATAGCAAATCATTTAAACTCCCCAATGTGCATTAGCATTTTTTTTTCATTGCCCAGGCCAGCCTCCACAATATTAAATTGCACTTGATAAAATAAAATAAAAATCAGAGAGTGCGACAAGAGCTCTTCAACCTCCAAATCAGCAAAGTGAATATTGGAGTGGCCACTAAAAATTAATTATACTTTAATTCACTTTGTTTACTCTATCAGGTTTCTGTCATCCACTCAAAGAACCCAGCAGAAAGAGAAAGGACTTAAGACAGAAGAGGAGCAAAGGCCTTAAGAGGTGTGCTGTCGCAGAGACCCACAGCAGTGGAAAATATATAAGGATTGCCTTTAGCTGATCCTGTCTGTGACACCAAATTATTGCCGCGTATAAAAATAGGACTAGTATTAAAGTGGGCAGAGTGAATCCCAGCAGTGCCATGTAAAAGAATCACCAAAAGCACAGGCTAAAATCAATACTGGCATTTTTTGTTCGTTTTTTTTATATTAGGATATATTAATATTTGAGGATCATTACAAACCTTTATTTATAAAGTAGCATGTTATGGAATCTACAAATACTGGTCAGTCCTTAAGACTCAAGGTTTTCTTAACTGTTATTATGCTCAGCCAGCCAGATAATGCAAATGAGGTAGTGAAACATATGCCTGAGTGTGTTTGCATATGAACATTATGACAGATGAAGCTTTGCCGTGTAAACCACTATATAAGGAGCAATCAAAAGGTCTCATTGGGATTCCACATAATGTTGCATATCATACGTATTTTTTTCAACCACTTCAGGTGCACATTTGTGATTTTCATCACAGAAGAGCAGCACTACACTGAACCCCAGGATCTTTGATACAAATTCAAGTTAAAGGGTTGCCACTGTAACACAATGTTGCACAGTGCCTTTACAGGCAAACCTTTCCCATGTCCAAGCATGGGAGGAGAATTTGAAGCAACGTATTGCTGCATAGGGTCGAACGGGATGGGGGCTATATTTAAATTCGACATATTTGCTTTATAAATGTGCAATCATAAAAGTTGCACTTCATAAAAGTGTCTCATGAGACCAATTGACCAATAGAGGGATGGTCTTTTACCATCTCAAGAACTCTCTCACACACACACAGGCTGTTGTCAACTGCTCTTGCTTTCTCAGAAACCAATAGATAAATACAAATGAAAGAAAATGGCACAGTGCCAACACCGAGGGGTTCTAAAAGAGTTTGGGAAAAGGGAGGGTATGCTAACACTGAGATCCCCACTAGTGAACAGTCCTTTCTTCCCAATTGCTTAATTGTTTTAGTGGGACAGGCAGGTGGCTCAAAGCCCCATTTGGCATCTGGTAAAAAAAAGAAAGAAAAAAAAGCTAATCTACATCATGTATGAAAGTATTGGGGTGGGTGCCAGCATTAAACATGCACCCACCCCACCCCACTCCCAGGCCCCAACACCCACTAGTAGATTTCAAAAGTTTGGCTTGGCTCAAGAGCAAGTTTGTGCTGCTATTGTGTGAGATGTGCTTTGCTGAATAAAACATCTTTTGGTATCAGTGGCAGATCAAATAGCTTTTCAAAAAGCCATGCCTCTCACCACTGGTGCCTGGTACCACAGAGAGAACTGTTTTCCTACCCCGTTTAATAAATAGAAGCCACTGTGCTCATCCATTTAGCAACGTTGAGCACAATTTAGATGTATCTACGAAAATGGAAGCACACAAGTAGGGAAGGCATCTTGCTACGGAGGCTGTCCCACACAATGATGCTTTACAACAGTTCCCGTGAGTGTTCTTTATTATATTGGAGTCCAGACACCTACAACAGCCTCAAGGTTTACTTACAAATTAAAGTACTATACATTACTATCCATTGGCAGTTTTTAAAACATGCACAGCAGTTGTAATGCCAGGCAGACACATCAACATCAACACTCACCCACAGGTGAGAAGCTTCTCTCTTCCTTAGATAGAGCTTGTACACGTTAAAAGGCTGATTTGCATTTATATTGCCATTCAGGGCTTGTAACTGTAATTGCAAGAGCGCAGTAAAAGTGCGCTGATGTACTCACATGTATACACAGGCGGACACAGAATGCATGTGAAGTGTCCGGTATGAAAACCTTTTCCTTGCGTCCATTGTTATGAATCTTTGGCATGAGAATGTCGGAACTGCTAAAAGGAGAAAGGGTTAGGGAACAAACGGGAGAGAGGGGAGAAGGGCGAGTTCATCCGAGTGTAATATTGGGCTGTCCCAGAAACTTCCCGCCAAACACTAGGAAGTTGTTATCGGATCAGCAACCCAATTCCTCAAGTGACTGCTGTGCTGAAGCATCACATGCATCTTCTGGGCCCCTTCCAAGCACAGCCTTTCACCATAAAATCGATGTATTGCTAGGTTGGTTTGCTAACAAAATCCCTGAGCAGTAAAACAACACAGGTAGCAGTACTGTGCTGCATCATGCTTGCATGCAGTTTAATTAAACTTGGAGGTGAAGATTTGCAGAGATAGCACCATCCTAGGAAAAATGTGCCAGAAATGTTAGGCCAAGACAGTCAATTATGTAAAAATAAAAAATAATCTTGTGTGACTAACACTCAAAATGAGGAATGCTCGCATTTTTTAGCAAAATCCAATCCTGTGCCCACCTGATCATAATATCAAAGCAGCAATCTGTCATTTTCTTCAGATTCAAACTGCAACAGAAACAACGATGCATGCACTTTGTTGATGTTGCAAACTAACTGTGAACTAACTAAGCTGCTCAGCTGCCAGTAACAAAACGACAAGACTGAGCTAATAATTTCTTATTACTAGTGCACTGGATGCAGATTTAACTGCCTTAAATGTGTTGTTCTATCAAACTCCACTCTACAAGTGGATGTCTGTGAGAACAAAAGGTGATCTGGAAAATGACTAAATGATAATCTCAAAGCCTTGTGGTCTTTTCTTATCTATGAAGTCATGCTCTGTGGTTTAACCCAAGGGATGCTAATGTTCAGAGTTTTAAAATACATACATACATATATTTTTTGTGCTCACATTATGAGTGAGATGTTCGGGGTTTTTTTCCAAATGAAATTTGTAGAGTAAATATGCAGAACCATGATGGGAAGAAAACATAATTGACTGTGAATTATATATTAAGGTAAAATGTAGGCCAAAATAAATACTAATCACAGGCAGTCTCTCTGTGGGAATGTTTTAAACAAAAGACTTATTCATGCTTCAGGTCTGCAAAGCAGTATGCTGACAAGTTAGGAACAAACTGCTAATCCTTACATTGTTTAAGCCCATCTAGCGATCAACAGCTATGTTCCGCAAGCATGTACAGATCCTAGCAGCAAGTTAAAAATATATCCAAACCACAGCTGGGAAAGACCCCGATTAAAGGAGGAAGGATACAGTCACGTTAAACCCATCAATATATTTCTTGAGGCCCAGTTATGCCAATGTTTACCCTCTCCAAGGAAAAATAACACAGTATGAACCAGCAGTGCTCTATATACAGCACCCCCACAACTCAACACACACAGTCCTGTAGAGCCGCCTTAAAAAAAAAAAGAAAAAGCATAGCCTGTTGTTTCCTGTGCATTAAACTGCAATTTAGAAGCCGGTAATCCAACCCATAATCTGTCACCAAATAAAATCCTGACTGGGGTTAGAGAGGGCTTCCGCATGCTTCTTCAGCATTACTGAAGTATCGATATTGTGGTATTATTGCACAGGTCTATTTAAAAAACTTCCACTATCCCTGTTCTCCGAGGATAAAGTCTCAGAGGGATGGAGACATGACAACAAAGAGCAGAATGAAGAAGTGCAGCTGCTAACCCTGACTTCACAGGTGACCCAGCGATCACAACAGCATCTGGTTGAATTACTTAACACTGCCGCCCAACAGACATGTAATCCGGGATAATGCCCTTTTGCTGAGTGCTTCAATCTGGATAAATTCATCCCGGAGGAATGGGATCCAGCAGCAGAGACTCGGAAAGAGAGGAGATGAGGGCCTTGGGGTTTTGATTGGTTGGTACTAAAGAAAACTGGGAAGAGCGTCTAGATAGATAATGAGGCCCAACAGTAAACAGCTTGATTTTGTTGACAGACTGACTGACGGCATGAGAGGAGCAGATCATTGCCCGGTTTTCCAAGAAGACTCTGAACTAATCATTTTCCCTTCCCTGGCTGACCTGAATCCTGGCAGACTGAAAATGAGGTTTTCATCCAGACTATAGTCACTGGATAAACGACACTTAGGTTCTGCATTTTAATATTTGTAAACATGTACGTCAATATAATATTATCCTCATATATTTTTTTTTCATTTCTCTGTTCGAACAACAATCAACAAAACTCTTTTTTAAATATTTTTTTTCTTCTTTCTTTCTTAGAAATAGCACCTCTCTTTAATGCCAGAAGTATTTTCTAACATTGAGCATTACAAGTTCCAGCTGTCCAGCACCAGCCTCTTAGATTATTTATTCATATGTTTACTTATTACCATAAATATCCAACAGGGCACTCGGCTCAGAGGGATTACAGTGGGCTTAATCTATCGTGGCATAGAAATGAGCAGGAGTCACAGTGGATGAGGTGACTTAAGCTGGCTAGCCTTAATGGGACATGCAACACAAACAAGGCAACAGACTGCATGCCACTGGGCTCCATCATGAACTGGTGACATCATCCGTCACTCACTACATGACTGTCACAGTGAGTGGAAAAGTCATATGACCTGGACAAGGCAAGGACATGCTTGCGATTCGTACCATGCATTTTAGTAATCCTGTACCGTTTCAGAATACAGACAGTGCTCATGACCAATACAGTCTGCGTTTGGGGGGCTCTTATTATATTTCCACTGAACATATGACTGCTAGAACAGCATGTTGGAAAATTTATGCCGTTTTTAGCATTCCAATAGAACTGGGGTAAAATAATTAATTACCTCTGAGTTATTATAGTCATAATCCATGCATTAGACAGCAGAGTGTGTTGCTTACAAATAACTATTCATAATAATGAGGCTGAAAATTGGTATTTCTGTTTGAGTAGTGTTGTGCAGAGTCATGAGCTGTATTTCTTCCCCTCTTTCCCTCCCCTCTCTGGAGAAGCAAGAGTGATTTCCCATCTATAAAAAATCCACATATCCAAACATGACATAGAAAAGACATTTAATTATACTTTGGTGGAGAAATATGTATCAAAGCCTGCCGCCCATGAAAAGCGGATTTAGAGTCGTCAGACAGCAGTTAATAGACAGTAGTAAATGAAATAGGGGGCTGTTGGGGGGGTACTAAGACGTGCTTTCCAGGACTAAGAAACGGCTTAGTCTGGCTTGGCGGCAAAATCAGGAGTTCCGACACCAGATATATTTAAGTGGTGGGAGATAATGAAGGTGATGGGGGTGGGCAGCAGATTTTAAGGAGATTTTAAGATTGGGATTTTCCTTCCTGTGCAGCAGCAGCAACACCCCTAGTGGCTAAAACCCACATTAAAGATAACCTAACAGAAGACAAAAGACTAGACACTTTGTATATTGATGTCAAATTGTGAAGAGAAAGGAAAATACAGAAAAACAGGCAGGGAAATATAGGCAATGAGAGGGATGAAAAAAAGGCTGCACACTTGCACAATGTTTACTTTTTCTTTTGGTCATTTTCTTCAGAGTCTATCACATTCAGTAGGAGAAACTGCCCCTTTCCAACATATTCAGCTTTTGCCCTACACAGACAACCAACCACCCAAAGAAAGAGGGAAAAAAAATCAAATAAACACAAGGAGTCAAAGAAGGACACTCAATAAGTACATGACGGGGAAATGTGCCACTGCAAGGTGAGGAGTAAAATCGCAAACAGGCTGAAGAATGTGAGTGATGCTATACGGTGTATTAGCCGGCAGGAGAAATGAGGAGGGGGGAGGTGGTATGAAGGGATGGACTAGGGCCTGGAAGAGTTTGGCCTGAGGTGAATGTGTTCCTGGAGACTCTCTCCCAGATTTCTGACTGGAGCTGTGTCATCTGTCACTGGCTGGAGAGGTGACAGCAAAAGAAAAGGTGCCCTAGATGCGATAACAGCGCAGTCAGGAATGAGAGCAGCTCACAACAGCTTTCCCTCTCTCCTTATTCTCCCCCTCTCCGTCTTGTTCGCTTTGGACCATTTACTTCTCAAAGTTGAGAGAGAGAGAGAGAGAAAAAAGGAAAAACTGCTCAGCGCCTCTCGTTTTGGACCGACTCCTCTCTCTCTCTTGCTCTCTTTCTCGCTGTCTCACAGGATAGCTGCGTCGAAGTGTATGCCTGCAATGGCCACAACTCCCCACTGTCCCCCGTGTTCATAAAAACAAGATTGTTTTTCGCAGCTTTTTGCTGACACCGGCTCGACACATAAACAGAGCCGTAATTTGTACAACAACAGTAAGCTTCAGGGAAGCACTTTTTTCTCCCCAGAGGCATGAATAGAGAAGGTAGGCTGTTATCCCCCGTTTACCTGGCAGGGAAAGTGGTATTTTATATTATGGTAATAACCAACTGTGCACAGAAATGCACAGCAATCCCATCTCATTCCAGTTGTAGCAATTGTCTCATTCCAATTGGTATATATGAGATTTGGTGCTATTTGTTCCCCACAACTGGGGCTAAACCTGCGATGATGGGAATAAAAATATTGAGATTTAGGAACAAAACAAAATGAGATCTTCTAATGTTCAGTGTTGAATGTCTTCCAGAGCTTTAATTTTATCTATGCTCTACACTAGCAAGACATGGAAATCAAGTACAGTCAGAATATACAGCTTAAGTCAACTGCAGATAAAATACTTAGCAGATGCATGACAAAGTGGGAGATACTAATGAACGATCATGTATTTCTGCATCACAATAAGCACAGATGGCATAGAAACACTTATGGAATCAGGGGAAAAGAATACAGCAAAGCAGCACAATCAGGAATAGCATCGTCTACGGTGTTTGATGGACCACAACTTTCCATTCCCAAAGCCAAGAAAGAGAAAGAGAGAGAGAGTGAGAGACAGCGCTTCCACTGCTCCAACTGCCCGTTGTTTCAATTTACACAACTAGCGCTACCGTATCCTGAGACATACGCTGTCGTGAAGAGCACAAACCATAAAGACGCTTTATCTGCAGAAGCTCTACCCCCTGTTAAAGCATGAGAGAAGCCGAGAGGGGGCTTAATTGCTCCATCAGTCAGTTTCAAATAGCTTTGTTATGATATCATTATTTTCTATTTGCCTCTACATGAAAAATAAGTCAGCTGAAAAGAAATATAATCACAGCAAATTGCTGCGTTTGACGAGCAGTGCATTTTTTTTTCGCCCCCCTATGCTATAGACTATAAATCATGATGTGAAACAGCTGAATTCAGTGCAGAAGAAAATGATCTTGTTTACCAAGTTTCATTTACAGCTGCTGTTTTATCAGCATGTTACCAACTTTGAGCTGTCAGTTTCCACAATGTGTCAACAAACTGAGATCTCAGAGGGGGTTTTTTTTGTTTTGGGTTTTTTTTTTTTTTGCCATTTCTGTGCT
>VUQG01013323.1:16440-33637 GCA_015106755.1 Etia nguti
TGCCATTTCTGGGCTGTGGTTCAAAAAATAAAATAAAATAAAAAGGTCACAATTACAAGTCCCTCTGGGAAACATCTAAAGGCACACAGACAGGCATTTGTTCAGCCACTGCCCTCCTTAGAATACAGCCCTATGTGTGACGGGGGTCAAACCACTGAAAAGAGGTGGTGAGTTATTGGCTCTCGCCCTGTGTAGTATAAACCAGCACGCTCATTAGCGGGGAGGCACGATGCTGCAAACCTTTCAAGCAGAACCCTGACTGTCTGATTCAGCTCTGTGTGTCTCTGCGTCTCCCAGCGCCACAGAGGTGTTACACGGAGTCAGACTTGTGCACTACTTTACTCACTTCTATTGTTTTCCAAAGACAACCACCTGGTGGCAAGCAGGGGAAACAACTAATCCATCCTCATTCTGTCCACAAACAGACTGTCTAGGAATAAAAATAACAACAGCAGATACTGTCCAAAGGGCTGGGGTTGCCAAGCTATCCACATGGGTCTGCCTTCTGAAGCACTTTGCCCTTAACTTTCCTCTCTCTCTACATTCTTTTCACCAAGACCCCCTCCTCCCTTCAGCTGAAGTCAATGTGGAAAGGGCTGTCAGTTCAAAACAATGTGACTCAGGAGTGAACGCTCGACTGAACTGGACTGGGTTTAGGGGGCTTTGTTTGTGTGTGTCTGCGTGTGTGACAGGAATAACAAGCCCGCATAGGAAGTATTTAACTTGTCTTGCCTAAACAGCTATGAGCAACTGATGGAGAAAAGTGCAAACTGCAACTATTTGCAGCTTCTCCTATTTATTTAACCCCCGCTACAGTCATCCAGACTTTGTTTTTTTTTTTTCTTCTTTCTCTCTCTCGGTCTTAATTTCCTCCTTTCTCATTCTGCATCAGACATCACAGCGCACACGGGAGCGCTATATCAGAAACAGTTTTTTTTTTTTTTTTTAAAGAAAGAAAAGAAAAGAAAAGAAAGAAAGAAAGAAAATAACGCAGATGGCACAGCAACAAGCGCAAAAAAGACGTCGCAGCAGCAAGACATGGGTATAGAGACACAGTTCTCAGCCAGTCAGTCACACACACAGACACACACACACAGCAGTCATGAGAACGAGATATGTGATGAATTAGCAACTTTAACGTGAAAAAAAAAAAACTTACCATGTCCGGAGATCCACGGGAGCAGCAGAAGGACCCAGGGGATCATGACTGCGGAGTGGAGAGGGGCAAAACCTACGAAAAACAGTAGGCGAGTGTGAAATTGAAGTTGGCAGGCACAAACACATGCACGAGATGAGACAGTGCTCCTCTGTGCTGCTGGGGAGTGGGGGGTGCTACAGTCCCTCAGTGGTGTCTTGTTTTACCAGAGGAAAGCTGGTTGTCTGTCTTCTGTCCTCCGCTTCTTCTGGTCCTTCTTCTTCTTCTCTCTCCCTCTCCCGTCTCTCTGTGTCTTTTCCCTCTGTGTGTCACTCTTGAGTGTAGCCGGTTGTCAGCTCTGTCTTTGCGCGCTCTCTTTGTGGTGTGAGCTTGTAGACTTTCTGTGTCTTCGCCGCTGACTCTGAGAATACACACTCGCTCACTCTTCCTCTGTCGCTCGCACGGTTTCTCTTTGCCCATCCATTCTGAGTGCCTTCAGCCCTCACTTGCCCGCTCTCTCTCTCTCTCTCTCTCTCTCGCTCTCTCTCTGTTGCTCTACCACAGCAGACCCTGTCAGGGGATAGAGCTCCACTACTAGACTCCTCCCTCCATCGCTCTCTCTCAGCCTGGCTGTCTGGGTGGCTGTGTGCCTGAGTGAGAGGCTGGGAGGCTTGGGTCTTCACTCTGGGAACCAGAGCTGCCATGGGAGAGGGTGCAGCTCCAATTAGAATGAGAATAGGAGGAGACCTCTGTAGCTACAAATTATGCAGACATCCACAAACAAAAACTGCACTTTCAGCCCCTCCTCCCTGTTAAGACCTTTGTCCTTTTGTACATCCCATTTTTGTGGGATTCTTTAGAAGTGGATTTTGGAATCTGTAAGCTTTTCTTGGTGAATGAATGACGGCCCGATTAACATTCATCACCAAAGCCATATGATTCATTAGTATCCAGTTTTTATTAAGGGCGAATTAGATTCATAGTCACTCACTCAAGGAGATATGATGCAAGGCACCATAAAATAGCCAAATGCACTGCATGCTTACTGACAAGTTCTCCTAGTTATGCATATTAAATATTTAATAAAGGGGAATTTTTTTCATACAGGGCAAGCAAGGTTCATGTGTAACAGTATTCCACATCTTGTACTTGACTTTGTTGCTGTTCAGAAAACCATTTTAATATCCACCAGGTCACCAGTAACCTAGAGTTAGGGGTCATGCTTCAGTTTGGTTAACATCCTCCGAGGTATATAGTACAGCTCTACAATTTTCATCAGAAAGTTTTGGTTTGTTTGTTTTTTAATGTGAACACATTATTATTTTTTCATGCAATTTGTTAAACATTTTAAGGTAAATAGTTTTCAGTGTCTTGAACATCTCCATTACTCCAGAGATGTTTTCACACGGGAACTCTTGAAACTCGAAAATGCCAGAGAGTCATTTCAGGACATTGTCTGGCTGTTGGCCTTTCTCACACGTGGCTCAAAGCAAGTGACCTCTTTAAAAGGGAGAGAGCTGACAGACTAACAGCAGCATACATGACACCAACGTGCTTGCAATTATTTCACTCAACCATGGCCAACACTTACATATGGATATTAAATTGACTTAGTGCAAAAAAGATGGGGTAAAAATAAAAAATGTTGTTTCATGTGCAATCCAAATGATTGTGCTGTTTGCATTCTTGTTTGTGACTAAGTCTTGCATAAGATTGGTAATCTCGAGAAAATGTTAGGAACACATATATGAAATGAGTCATGACTCAAATTATTGAATCACTTGTTTTGTTTACAGCTGAAGCATTGCATCCTCATGTGTTCACCGCCGCATTTGTATAAACATGGGATGACTGTCAGCTTACCAACTAAAAATGAAAAAAAAAAACCAAAAACAAACCCTTCGTCTGGGACCGGATCAGGTCTTTATCAAAAACAGTAACCTGTCCAAGCAGTTAGCTAGTTATGAACCATCTAGTCGTATTCACAAATCGTTGTTTTGACTGTGTAATTTATCAGCCTTGTTCCTGCTTTTAATTCAGTTTAAATTCCCAGCACGGTAAGTTGTTAATCCACAACTACTGTAATTAACGCTGTACAAGTCTGAGTACTGCTCAGTGTCTGATATTTAAAACAGAGGCTTTTTATATGTCCAGATAATGAATAAGGGTGGGAAAAGAGGAGAGAGGAAAAAATGGATAATTGCAGGAAAAGAAACATGAAAATAATAAAGGAAAATGATCAGTTTAAAAAGACAAAATCAGAATCCAACCCAAAACGCTCACAGACTATGAAAACTGACACAAGCATATAATTTAAATGAAGTTAATGAAACTTTTCTTCCTTTCTTTCTTGCTTTCTTATAATGCTGTAACACTGATATGGATTTAAATACCATTTCCAGTGTCATCTGCGGGTAAGCAAGATCTGTAAATAGTTCATATGAAGGAAAAAAACATTTTTTTGAAACATGAAACTACAACATACTGTATAAACTATATTGCTTTTTAGAATTTTTTAATTGCATATTGAGAGATTGACAGGCTGCCTTTGTTTGTTGGAGACTGTTTGAGGTAGAAAGAAGTGGTATTTAAAATTAAAGTGGAAGGCAGAGCCTTCAGCTTTCAAGTCCCTCGTATATGGAACTTCCAACGAAGGTTTCTTCCTGTTAAAACTGAGCTTTTCCTCCCCACAGTTGCCAAGTGTTTGCTCATGTAGGGGTCATCTGATTGTTAGGGTTTTCTTCGTATTATTGTAGGGTCTTTACCTTACAATATTAAGGACCTGACAGGTGAGTGTTGATATGATTTAGCGCTATATAAATAAAACTGAACTGAATTGAATTGAATAGAACAGAAAACCATCAGCCCATGTCTTTATCATCTCAGCCTGTGATTCTATAATTGAGGTAATGTAGGTTTTATGAATCCTGTGTTTTACCTTTAGACCCTGGATGATTTATTGAAAACACAATTTATATGAATCAAGTTGGCACATTATAAATTGTATATCCTATATTTTTTTCTTATTAGTAATGACTGATATTAAAATCCGTACTACAGGGATGGACTCCACATGAGTACGAGAAATGCTTAATACATCTGGATCAGAGCTCTTGTAATGACACAGTAAGCACTGTATGAGGGCCTAGTCTATTTTATATCAATTTAATCCATCTTTCTGACCTCCTAATCTAATCAAAGGGCCAGCAGATGACAGGTGGTCTTTTCATCAGTGCAACTAACAGCTACACACAAAAACAACCCCTCTGCGGCCCGAATCAGAGGATAACAGATTTGCATTCCGCCTAAGAACATGATGAGTAGGGGCAAAGAATAACAATGGAGCAATGGGGGTAAAGGAGGTAAACAGGCAAACAAATTTGTACTTCCACAATCCTCCATTTTGTAGGACAAACCTTAACCTGGATTATTTTTGTAGGAAAAAAAAATTAAAATTAAAATTAAAAATAAAATTAAAAAATAAATAAATATATATATATATATGATGGAGGGCAGATGTAATATATCTAATAAACTTAGACTGTAAATGAGATTATGACTATGACTTCATTTTGAGGTAGGAACCTTTCCATTCTTTATTTTTTATTTAGGCAAGTCTTACAGCTTGTGTCATTCACATCCAAAATTCTCAAGTACTTAAAAGCAGACCAGAAAAGCCCCCCTGCCCTCTTACAGACAAAACAAAACAAAACAAAAATCAACAAGCTTTGTTTTGTGACGTCCCTGCACAGAGCTGATGCATGCGGAGATGTGATGTCTAGTGAAGGGCTCTTACACTCTTAAACCCACAGTGCACCCACAGGGGGCATAATCTTAAAAGACTCGGGAGAGAGGGAAGTCTTTTTTTCTCTGGGTTTAAGAGTCTCTTTATATCAGCTATGACCATAATCCCCAGTCAAAAGGACATGCTTGAAAGGAATTGAAAGTGAGCTGAAACAAAGTATAACATTAATCGCATGTTGCTGCCTGTAAATCACCCACATTCTTAATTTCAGGTCATCTTCATCATATAGCGGTCAAGGTCATTCTGTCCTCAAGTAATAACACAGTTTATGTGTGGGTCATATGTAGTCATGAGGAAATAATTTGTGTGACTGATGGGTGTCATGTGGGCAATCTAAAGGGTATTGCTTCCTCCAGCTGGAACAAAGTCACCACACATGTTAAAAATCCAGCCTGGGCCGAAACATTTGATCGTGTCCACTTGATCGAGCTGACTGACATCAAACAGGCTTTTCTCCGTTGGAGAACGATCTGTCCAATGAGTGCCACAGGAGGACTTACCATTAGCCCATCAGGCCCATGGGCGGGGACTAAGGCCATTGTCGTGCTGTTGTAAACGATTGTCAAGTGGTGTGCTGCCATATTGATATTTTAAATTGCCGGCGCTCACTTGTTTTCAGCACACAGAGTCATTCCTGCTGAACAACAAATGGAGAAACACGCTGAACCGCTTTTACTTTGCTCCGCTGAGCTCCAGTAGGGTAACACATCGGCGATGACTTCAAATAACCTTAGATTCAGGTGGATAGTTTGTCCTCTAGTGACTGTTTAATGGCATTCTGTTCTCTGCGCTAAAAATATTTGTAATTAAAGGAGTATCGCACCTGTATTACACTCTTGGACTTGCAATAGGCAGTTCAGAGAAAATATTAAAATCCATATAGCTCATTTTAGCAGTAGATAACGCCTCAAGCTTTTAGTGTACAGCAGAGATGATGAGCAGACTATACAAAACTCTGTCAGACTCACTTATTTGTAATCCTGCTCCTGCATTTTTCTTTTCTTTTTTCAAATTTAGTCTTTTGTCTCAGTTTAGGAGATTTTACACAGATGTCAACAGAGCCACAAAGCACTTTATAAGCTTCAAGGACTTCAAAATGTTTACATACTGAGTTATGCTACCCAACTCCCATTATTCTGATATTCAAAATAGGTGGATGTTTTTTCTTTTACATTTCATGGCCTCTTTGATAACCTGTAAAATAGGAATCAATGCTGCTATGTAGATGCCATTTTACAACTGTGGTATGGTTTAAAATAGCACAAAGCCTCAATCTTAATAAAATATATCTGAAGCCTGTGAGTTAGGCCTTATCATTTAACTTAGCTGCGCAACAAAGAAAAACAGATTTCTATTGAAATTGCAATACTTACGCCGCAGTATTGTAAGTATAAAGGACTGATTTTCATGTTATTCTGACTTTCAAGAGACAGGATTATTCAAGGCAGCCAACAGTTTCCTTTCAAGTGAGAAAAGGCAATAAATCTTATTTATCCAGAACTTTTTCATGTCTGCTCGTCAAAGCTCAAGCTCATCTTACACCGCGCAGCAAAGCAGCAGCTCCAAACTAATTTAATTAATTAGGTCTGGTTACAAAGTGACCTTTGAAGCTTGAAGGCTTAAAAATTACTAGGAGCAGATTGAGAATCAATCCAAAACTGAGAGTATAGGAAAGAAAAATGCAATTTAGAGGTTATGAGTAATTTTCATGGTTATCAACTGTTTAAGGAGAAAAAAATTATAATGCTTAATGGATTAGGGCATTAATCTGTATTTTTGTAACTGTAAAGCTGCCATGGAGAAAATGAGATTTTTGAAGTGTTGAAGCTACTGTATACTGTTTACCTTTTTTGTTCCACCCATGAAATCTTTTGCCTCTCCGCCCTTTTCCCCACTTCTACATCAGATGAAATGCAAAGTCTCGTTCACACACTCAAAAAATGACACGTCGAGATGATAGACAGCCACCGTGTTTTTGAGCTAAATAGAAAGTGACATATCTGTTTATTTCTCTTGGGCCTGCATATCCGTTGTTGAGACACTGAAAGGTCTGAAGCACATCTGTCTCTAGAAGCGTACGTGCATCCTAGTGTGCATGTGTACGGTAAGTGTGTTACCATCAATTTGTATTTCGAAATTAACAAATCAGCCAGTTGTCTTTCAGGGAAGGACATCCACTCGGTCTTTGTCAGTCAGATGATTCCCTAGAGATGCTACATCTCTAGCCCTGATGGCTAATATTCTCATTCTAATCAAGCCTCCAAAGTAGCAGAGCAGAGGTCTAAATAAATGGAATTAAACAGTATGGCAGGGCGCGGGGAGAACGCTTAAAGAGTGACAACATCTTATTTTTCTCCAGAGCACATCTGAACAGGACATTCACTGGGAGAAAACCAATTCCACTGGAATTTTGTTCATTTAACTTTTATTTTGTATCAAAGTAGAAAAATCAAACAAACCAAAAAACTGGGTGAGAAATTAGTTTTGCAGTCTCTTTTACAATTATAATTAACACTATTCCCTTTAAGGACTTTGCTCATTAGTTTTTAACCTTGCTGAATGCCGAATGGCATTTTAGGAGCTAAATTGTTTATAAGATACATTTTATGAACCTTCTTAAGCTTAAGAAGTGTTTACCCCCAAAGTATCCTAACTAATGCCACTCTTACACTTAATTTGACAAATGAGCACATATACCCAAGAGGAAAAGGATGAGCATCTGAAGAAATTCCAGAACCTGAATTGTCACTTTTGACCCTTAAAAAAAATTGTTTTAATTTTTCTGACACATGTGTATGAACCCAAAAACTGATTTGCACTTTGATTCTGTCAGTCCCTCCCCACACTGTCATTCTCTCGCCTCTTGTTTAATATCTCTTCTGTCTGATGCCTCTGTCCTGTCACTATATTTTCAGGATCTATGTCCCATGCTGTTTGCCACATCCTTTAATGCAGCATGTCTTCTATGCTACAAAACTGACTGTCATCTACTGAAATGAATTCAGTTGCGTTAAGAGTATTGTTTAAGAATATATTTAGCCCCATTTTAGGCAAACCAGTGTGATCAGAATCCCACTATGTTGACATGCTCATTCACATCACATCCAGTGCAGCTTTACTGTGCAAACATGTCCTTTTGTTCATGTAATCTGACCAAATGGTGTTTCTGAACCAAAGTATACAGTCTGCTTTAGCCTGGAGCTCTTCTCTGACTCAGTCAAATTCCCACTGCTCCAGGGCGGTTGGGTCATTTGACTCTTCCCAATTTGAATTTCATCTTCTTTGCACTGTGGAAATTAGGTTTTTACATGCAAAATGCTGCTATAGATTTGTTTGCCATGCTCATCTGGAGGTACGTAAAGAGCAGCGGTCAGCATTATGCACCTTAGGAAAGGTTCTTAGGGGTCACAGGGTTTTGCATAAGTCAAGATGGATTCTTTCCTGGGAGGGAAATTGGTAGAAGTTGTTTAACATCTAATAGCTAAACTGTTGACATGCACTGCATGCCCATGCTGCTTTCCTTAGCTGACACACTGCGTGGTAAATAAAAGAAATGTGGTGAACTATGGATTTACCCTCAGGCTTGGACTCTCCTTACAGTGGCAGAGAATACAACAGCTAAAGGATAAATATTAACCAAAGACAAAATGTATGTATGCTACTATAATCATATTTGGTAAACCAGTGACCTAATCTTTCAGAATAGGGTATGACAACTGTGTCTTCCCTGGTCTTTAAACTAACATGCAGAAAAATACATTTGAGAACAAAAGGGAAAAAAAGCACAAGAAGCTGTAAGAAATCCAAATTTCACTTTGAAAATTTGGTTTCGATTGTGAGTTTTTCACCCCAAATGTTACATTTATTTCTTCTTTTTTTAAAATCATTCCAGATAGAAATATAAAATGCCTTGGGGTAGATCTCCAAAAGAAGCAATCGCAGCAGAGGATATGTTACTCTGAACTGGGTAGCACAAACATGAGAATGGAGCGTTTCTTAAAAAAAGTAAAATGCTGATGTGCAGAAAAAGCATATATGCCGAATCAGCCGATTACTAGCCTGCACTAATAATATTCAGTTAACCTAAGGTAAGTGTTTTGCCAGCAGTCTTAATTGAAAATGCAGAATGAGCCTCAAAGTCTTTGCATCCTAGATGCTCGAAGCCAAGCATTTGCCTCGGTACACAAATTACTCTGTGACGACCAAAGAAAATTATATGCAAGGAAGGTTGTGTTACAGTATATTTAAATGCGTAATTTAGACAGCCTTACAAAGAAGCAAGCCTTCAAATATGCTAGACGCTGTTTCAAACTGCCACCATGGTTAATGAGTTTACAAAATGAACTATACATTTTTTAATAAATATCTTTTTATTTTATACTGATGTTGTGTGCACACTAATTCCAATTTAAAAAATTTCATTTAGCTTTGAAAACCTCAGTTACGCTTATCACTAACTTTAAAAAACAATCACACACATGCATAACACTTACGGTTGTGTTTTTTATTCATTGGATGAACTGTATACAATTAACAAGAAATAACTGAAGTCTTTATGAAAGTTTAATGAGCTGGTCAGATGGGTGTATAAAAGACACCACTATGCTCAAATAAAATCAAAATTAACAGCTACCAACACACAAGACAATATAAGTCCTGTAAAATAAACCATAACACTTAAATACGTAAACTCTTTAAATTGAAATGACTTTCCTTTTTAAAATGTATCAGCACTCATGGTTTGGGGTTTGGGTTTGTCAGGGACCAAGCAGTAAGGCAAAGAGGACACAGGTGTTTCATTCAAAAATGGGATTTTATTGACCCCAAACTACAAAAAATAATTAACAAAGCCAAAAACTTAAACAGGCAGACCAATAAAAGAGGTCAACTCAATAATTAAGACAAACTGACCTGCTGAAATGATACATGAGGGACTTAAATACTGGCTTAGCTAAACCATAGACACACAAGGGGAAAACAAAAATGGCTGCCATATAACCAACTAACACAAAAACAATTAACCCCTCCCCCCCCAGGCAATGAAGCATGTGGTTCAGTCCAGTTAGGCTGTCAGCAGTACTTCAGATTCCCCAGCCCTTTACCACACCTTTTGCCAACCAGGAAGGAGAAGCCAAACCCCAGGTAACTCAAACAAAGAACGATGTAAGAAATTTGACCTTGCAGTGTTGATATGTGTGCACTCCATACAAACATTGTAAGGTGTGATGGAAAAAAGTAAACTAATTTAATAAAGAAACAATATATTGGACAATAAGTAAAATATATTTGAAGTAGTGACTGCAAAGTAAAGTGAAGCAAACTAGTGGTGAGGTGCGGAGCTTACCATACGTGGCTTGCCATCACAGGGTTCAAATATTTTCTTGTTAAAATTAGGTTATTTTGTCTAATGATGGCTGTACAGTAAAGATACTGTGTTCTAATGTTCTATTATTTTTACTTTATACACCTGGTAAGAAAAAAAGGAACAAACAAACCAATAAATAATTAATATAGCTGTAAACTAACAGAGGGCAGAAAAAGGTAAGGCTTCGGGTCAACTTTATACCAAACTACTGTGGGATAAGAAGTCAGAGAAGGCTGCTTATAATGGTAGTAAATTATGTGGGGTAAACACTGGATATTTCCACATGTTGTCAGCATTGATCCAATAGTTATAGCTCAATTCTGAGATTTTACAATTCATAGTTGTGGTCTAATACTGTTCTAAGAGTGTGGTCATGCTTTATCATTTAGAAACGGGTGCTATCAAGTGCCTAGTCATAAAACTTTAACTGGCTGCTTAGCATGCATGAAATATTACATATTTTTATATTCTGCATCATAGTTTTCTGTATTTGTGAAAACTAAAATACAATATGGGCTTTTTTTTTTAAACCTAGAAGCAGGTGTATATATATATATATATATATTTTTTTTTTTTAGCTCTTTAGATCCAATCCCTTACATCAACTGGGTTGATTCTATCTTTGCAAACAAACAAAGCTTCTCTGATTGTGTAATGACAAATCATTTTAAAAACTTTTTTGTTTATTCCAGCAGTACTATATCCTTTATATGCAGCCAAGTGTATTTAAAACTTAACTGCACATAATGTTTTGGATTAAGTCTGTCTTGATGCTGTGACTGGGTTAATCATATTTTCAAAGTAAAAGCATTCTTTCCAGTGTGAAGGATGCCAAAGGTTTCTTTGGCAGGTGTGGACAATCCTGTTAGATGGTGTTTGTGTTACACCTTAACCTCTTTTTCCAGTAAATCTATCTTTTGTTTGTACAGCTTCCCAGTATGAAGCTTTTCTGCCAAGGAGATTTAAATACATAAGCTGGAGGAAAGGGCAATCTGGTGCTATCTTGGGATCCACATATCTTTCATTTTGTTTCAAGAAATAAATCATTGAACCTTTCTGTTCAATATATGATCATGTTGCTGTGCATTTTTCCTTGATGTTGGTCTAACTATCCTTTTCTATCTTTACTTCCATTTACTATTTCTGGTAAAGAGTCCCGAATCCAGTAGCTGAACAACACATGTACATTTTTCATTACTACTTAAACATAGAACACATTCATTAATTAAAGGTGATTATTTTTTGTCAATATAGTATATATGAGGAGCACATAACAGCTCCTATTTACAGAGAGCAGCCTGCAGCTGACTTTTTCAGCCACTTGCAATAAAACACACTAAAACAATCATACAATGCTTGAAGGTTGTAATAAAATATGGAAACATTAAGAAGAGGCAACACTAATATTGCCTGTCTTTAGTCAGGTACTGAGAGAAGGGAATTTTTGCAGAAGAGATGGAAGTAATAACAGAGGGCTAAATTATAAATAGTATATTAATTTCTTATTAGTGAAAATGTGATTTTTGCTGATGGTTGGGTACTGGTTCTTAGTAAACTATGTGTGCAAAAGTAAGTAAGGAAAAAGCAAAAATAAGAATAAAATGTTCTTCCTTTTCAGCTAGCCCTAATTCTATAAGAATTAGCACCACCTTATATCTTTAAACCAGTACCTGTCAAGATGTTATCTATTACTTTTTTTGGACGTGTGAATCCTAAGTGCAATAATGGCACTTTTTTTCATTCAATGAGAGCTTTATCTAGGTCAGAATGTATTTTCCTTTGACGTCCTCTTAGCTCTCCTGTTCTGCTGCTGTCTTGATTAATGGCCCTGAGAATGTCACACTGACCTGAGATGGAAGGTGTTCAAAACAACACAGTCCAGTACTTATCCTACTGCATTGTCCACCTCCTCTCAAATGAACAAACAAATAAATTGACATTAATAGCTATTACTTAAAAAAATGCTACATTTAATGTTTGATAGATAGATAGATAGATAAACTAGCACAACAAAAACGGAATCACTCACAAGGGTGCGCTGTTTGAACGTTTTGCTGGTACTAACTCATAGCAGCAGTAGCCAGGCACAAGGCAAGGTAGCTGGGCTTTGATTAGCAGCTAGCATTAGCCATGTTAGCGGCCTGTTGGTAACTTTGTTCTTATATACCAAGCTACAGCGAATCTTCTTCACTTCTTCTTCACTTTTCCCACATTTGGATGCCAAACTGAACTTCGTTCTCTCAAGACATTTGGATAATGCAACTTCTTTGGCTGCACTTGAGTGTTTGATGTGATTTGATTGGCTAATGCCTTTACTTCAGAAAGTGAATTTCTCACAAATATAAATACCAGTGTAAGCTAAGTGAAGCAGAAATCCATAATTCAGTTCAGTCACATGTGAGATTACCCTATGCTACATGAATGAGAATCAAAAAGATTGGAGCCTAAAATGTACCCATGCATCCACCATAACAGGCTGTAAAAGTACAATGCTAGTGTGTGAATAAATAAGGAAACAAGGTATTTATATTTTTCAGGTAGGGCAATTTTCAAAATACCTTTGATAAAAGATTCCCCATACATACATTTTCTTTATTTATTTCTTTATCTTTTGGTCTTTTTTTTTTACGCAGGCAGCATCTGTTGTAAACATTTTGGTTGACTATATCACAAAATAGCATAAGGTAAAGTACAGATAAATATTGATTTTAAAGCATTTACTTATGGAACTAATAACTGTTGCCTTTGTTCCACTTAAAAGTATATACAATTTTGCTTTGGGACTGTGCCTTCAAGAATGAATAGCTTCTTTAGTTCTATATATCATCTCTAGTGTATTACAAGTGATGACGATTTATTCAAATAAAGATGATTTTCTTCACTTACAATAAAAAGGAGAAAAGAAAGATACTTTATTGGTGAGTGACACTTCAATTAGCCTCTTGTCCTCACTACTTATAATCAGATTGTGAACCCTGTAAAGGACAAGGCAGGTCATTAAAATATCCTCAAAAGCTCACAAGATTCACTTCAGGCTGTAAATTTTGCTTGTATTTGCTGACAGATGTAATGCTGAATCCCCCTTTGCCATCCCCAGATGAAATCAAAGCTATCTTGGTGTAATTGCTAAGGAAAACTGATTTGCCAGTGTCAGAAATGCTTAATGTATGTGCCCCCTTAATTTTGTTCTGCTCTTTCTTCAATTGCCAGTCCCCTTGCACAGGCCCTCATCTATTCTGTTCAGTGCTCTTCAGTGTGATGTTGCTGTGGACCCAGATAACGAAATTACGTAGGCACAGCGTTATGACAGTGTAATCAGATAACCAGAGATTTGTTGAAATTATCTAACAATTTATGTCAATGCCAGGAAAAGAAAACTCGACAGTTATCTTCTGGTCTACATGCTGCAGCCCGTGTTTAAATACAGAATATTTTTATCTTATCATAAAAACTTTATTTTGATTATTAAACAGATATTTAAAGATTTAAAGACGGTTCTGTTTTTCTTTTTTTTTCAGCAGGTTATGACAAAATTATTTCCTCCACTGTATATGTACTTTTGTAGTCTCAAGGCCTTTATACACCAAGTGGGTTGCGAAAAAACAACAAGGATACAAACCTGTCATGTAACACAGTGAAAGAGTAACATTTTTAGCAAAAAAAAGAAAAATTACCCTAAAAAAATGCACTACAAAAAAAAGTGATGATGAGGCCGTCCTGATGTTTTCTAAATAAGAAAAGAAAGAAAGTGAGATTCTGGGTTTATCCAGTTTTCAAGAGAAGGCAGCAGCAGGGAGAATTTCATAGTTTGATCCAGGAGTTGGAAGCTGTATTACGACCACTTTCGTACATATTTCAGGATCTCAGTGGGGCACTTTGAGCTCTTGTTAGCAGAGTTGGGACCATATCTGAGGAGGCAGAGAAATAATTTCAGAGAGCTGATTGACCTGAAGGAGCAACTAGCTGTGTGCCTGAGGTAAAATAGTATTATTTTATTATTTTCATATCATTGAATATTTAGTCCCAGTGCATGTTTTGAGCTGTGAATGGAGATGTTGCCATATGCAGTTGAATGATTGATCAGAGAAGTTTGATAGAAAAAAAATAAATGCCACAAATTCACCCTGCAAAGACGTGAGGTTATTGTAATTTTAGGTTATTTAAAATTTTAGGTTGAGTCCAAAAAAAAATATTCACACAAATTTTACACATTGGGTGTGTAAAGGCCTTCAGTCATTGTGGCAGAACAAACTGGGTAAAATCCAAATTCAGTGAGCATGTTTACTCTTCAGACTTTATAGCTATTCAGGAGATGCTCTCAGAACACCATGATGAAGAAACAGCATACCCACCAGCATTTAGCTCACATAGCAACTTTGATTCAAGAACTAACCGCCATACCAGCCCCCAAGCTCTATAATGGTTAGTTAGGCTGCTGCTGCAGATTTCTTTTGTAATCTTGGCTAGTATTTAATGCTGCTCGGTCATTCACCACTGAGAAAAGAAACATATCATAAATTTTAGGATTACTACTGGGAAGCATGGTAGCTAGAAATGTGAAAATTGGACTAACTGGGAAATTTTCCCCAATGGTTAATGAAATGTGCGCAAATATTCAATGATGATACCACCACCTTTGACTAACCACAGACTGACAATTTCCTAAGAGAGTGCACAGCTTCACTCATCAGCCAGGCCTCAATCAGCAGCCAGGAGCTCCATGGAAATCGCCCTGTCCCAGTTCTTTTTACTTGCCTTCTTCAGGTGAGTAGAATAATGAACTTGTGCTGCTATGCAGAGCCTGTATTTCACCTCTGGAAAGTTGATGTTGGATCTTATATTGTGACTTCATGGAACATTTTCTCTCCACCTGTCCCGGGAAGCCAAAAGAGGCCACTCACCGGTGGGTGTGAGGTTACTGGCAGGTGAAGTCCCTGCCTTGCCTGCAGCTGCCAGCAACACTTATATCCAGTCTCTAAGTTACTCAGACAAATGCTCTGTTTGACTCAGGGGCAGAGAAGAGCTTTTTTATGCTCTCAAGAGTGTAACAGGTTTAAATGGATCTTATTTTCATCCACCACATTGAACCCACGATGATTACTTGAAATTCCATTTTATTCAGCTCACCAGACACTCCCATAGTTGTTGGGCACCCATGGGTAAAAACCACAAATAGTTAAATGGGCTACAATCAGAATCATCTGTTGGCGTAATTTCTGTTTGTCCACACGTCCTCTGAAAGACTCTTTGTCCTTGCTCCCTAAAATTGAATCTAAACCTCTACCTTTAGAGACGCTTTACCTTCTAACCTTCTAATTGGGTAATAGATGTACTTCCAGGAGCTCCATATCTAAGAGCCGCTTCTACAGTCTGGCATATCCAGCACATTAGGCCATGGAGAGGCTCTTTGGAGACTCTGTGAAAGCAGGTATATCCCCCCATCTCTTCCTCACCTCTGGAAGATATTTTCTTTGTCGTAAAGAAAAAAGAAATCCTTCTTGCTTGCATTGTAACAATCTTTTTGTTTCCCTTCTGCTGACAATGAAAATCATTGTGAGTACAGTATTATGAAAAGTCTTGAGCTGCTTTTGAAGTACATTCAAAACTCTTCTTTGGATCTTCCTTGTGTTTTGTTACATTCTCTGTAAAGGTGATTCCACAGTGCTTTGGTCATGTCGAGATCCTTGCTGTGGGGGAGGCCAAGCCACGATAAATTAGATTCCATGTTTTCCTATCCAGGTATTCTTTTATTGCGTTGGCAGTGTGCTCTGTATCAGAGTCATGCTGAAAATGCCAATCAGAAGTGTTCCAGATGGCATTGTGTGGTTGGTGAAAAGCCGATGGTACTTTTCTGTGTTAATAATTCTATCAGTTTTGAAAAGAGCCCCAACACCATTGCCTTAATTACAGCTTCAAGCATGACAGAGCCTCCACTGTGTTCTACAGATGGCTGTAAACACTCGCTGTACTTCAAAATTTTAAATTTGAATTAATCACTCAAGAAGCTGGTTGTTGATGTTCAGTCCAGTTCTTATGTAATTTGGCATTCATCAGCCCTTTCTACCTGTTTCCCTTCCTTAAGAATAATTTCTTGATAGCTACCCTGCCACTGAGACCATTTCTGATAAGGTTTCAGTAAACTGTAGATGGATTAACTGAAAGGGTAGATGGTCCTGTTTCAGGTCTTTGCTTTGGTTTTTTTTCCTGTTTCTTAAGGACATGACTTTTGGATACTGTTCATTTGCAGTAGATAATGTGTTTTTAGGTCTGTCACTTCTTTTGTCTTTAACATGACAAGTATCCTGTAATTTTTTAAGGACACACTACACCGCATGTTGAGTTGTGCCAGGTTTTTAACTAATAGCACTTTGAAAAATCATCTCATTGGTGCAAAAATGCAATTTTATGCCTGTCAAACTTTGTTATCTTTGGCATTTTTCAGAGGTTCAGTTAAAGAAATAGGACAGGTTATTTGTTTTTGTGACAGGCTACTAGTAATAATGTGACTGCATTTTATTTTTAATTCCATTCAATAATTAATTTTAATATTTAATTAAAAATTTTAAGTCAATTTAAAATGCGCTCTTTGATAATTTGTCTATGTAGACACAACTGGTTAAGCTCTTGAGTTATTTGCCTTTTTTGTGCTTGAATGATTTATAGGTCAGATTTAAGTGGCTTAACACAGACCTAAAAAATCCCCTTGAAAATCGTCAGGTATAAGGACTGGACTAAAAATAAGTAAACAAGTAGCCAAAATCAAAAGAAAAACTTTGAAACACCACCAAAAACCTGGAGATTATTGTTCAAAATCTTTTAAAAAACATTATAACAGTGTCAGACTCCTTGGAAGATTTTTTTTTTTTTTTTTTTTAAAGGAGGGATGTCTCAC
>VUQG01013323.1:33657-62239 GCA_015106755.1 Etia nguti
AAATTTAAAAAAAAAATAAAAAATTTTTTTTTTTTTTTTTTTTAAAGGAGGGATGTCTCACAGTCTGTAGTATATTGTTTGTATATTTTTTGCTCTAGGAGTAAGTCTAATCATTGTTCTGCATCAGGCCTTCTTTAGCCCCTTCCAGTCAAAAGTAGGCCCTAGTCACACATAATACTAGAGTTTGTTACTTGACTTCCTGTATTTGAAAGTCATGCTCACTACTGTCGACTAATTTTCTAAAGGTGCTCATTTCACTGCCCTTTCAAAATTGCCTTTGGCCCTAGAAACTGCTAAACTCCCAGTGGTCCATGTTTCCTGCCAGTGGTAGTTTTTCAGACTGGGGTCCACAGTTCGTCTCTTGCGTTTGGAGGGTCTTTAAAAAGAAAAAAGAAAAAAGTGTGAATATTATCTTAAGTACTCACCCAACACCATAACCTCCGTCTCTTGGGGCTTCACCCCATTCAGGTCATCTCTGGGGTATAAGTTCCCACTTTTCTTTTGTTTAGCAAGAGAAGATTGCTGTTTTTTCCCTTCAACATCCCTTCTGACATTGCAGGAAGGTGTAGAATGTGTGGTTCTTCTAAGAACAGCTGAGCAGAACAGATGTTAGGCTGATCAATAGAGGGCCCTGGGCTGGTCCACTAAAGAGACTGAATCTAAGAAACTTACGCTCTCTACATTTTACACTAAAAGTGACAAGATGATACTAAGATTATTGGTATTGTCAAACACCCCTGAGCTAGATCATTAGATTGGGTGGATGGATACAGAGTCATAACTGAAGACACCATCACCCACCTCCCATACACAACACCATCACCTGTATGTAAAGAGTGAACAGGACATGAACTCACTATCCATTCACAGTGTACAGGAATATCGGTTAGAAAGTCCAAAGACACATAACTGAAATAGGTTTTCAACAACTAAACAAAGATCCTGCAGGACTATATGTTTGGGACTGACCAGAAACTGATTGCCGAAAGGAAGGATTATATGAGAAGATCAGAAATATAAGGAATCCTGAAGAACCAACTAGAATGCAGGCTTCTGTTCAGAATTCGAGCCCTAGAAGCAGCTATGATACCTTGCAGAGCCGCTCTAATAGAGGACCTAAGCTCAGGGAAAATACCATACAAACCACTTCTGCATGTTAGATGTGAAAGGAAGAGAATTTTACTTGGCGAGCAATTCAGTAGGGAATTGTACACCCATTCCTTTTGTAACAAGAATTATTTACTGATTTATCGGCCATACAATGGAAACATGGTCTAATTATAGCTCTTTAAATTGTATATGCTATAAGACAGAAAAAAAAATATGGTTTAATTAGTTTGGCAGTTTTCCCCCATTTCCATAAGTTGTAATTAGCAGTACAAGTAAAATGAAATAATGGAGGAAAACAGACTGAGAAGACAGTTGAGGATTTCATGGCAGTAAATCCTGTTTTATTAATCAGTACAAATCACCAGTGCAGATTTCAGTGAATCACCAACATGATGCTTCATACACTTGCATAATTATTGGGGGTTCATTCTAAGTTTGAGACCTATTGATCCCTGGTCCCACAATAAAAGAAGGGCAGCATTACAGTAATTGAAAAAAAGAGACTGATTTACATTTAAATCGAAAATTACTATCTTGCTTATAATAATGTGCTCTAACCGACCTTCTGCTACTATATCATCCCAGGTGGTTAAATTGTGAAATATTACATGCAGTCAGTAGATCCCATTCTTTGAGGATCTCCTGGGACCTAAACCCTGTTCTTGGTGGTTTCTTTCCGTCTTTGAAGATATAGGAGGTGGAGGAAGAGGAGGAGGAGGAATAGAATTAGGAGGTGTGGCAGAGAGTTCACACAGTGTCCTTTAGGTACATCTTAACACTGCAAGGCATAACAAATTTAATACCTTCTTTTATCTGTTGTGAGTGCAGGAGTGAAAGGGAGGAGCTGGAAATGTCAAATCTTTCTACTTTGTTAGTACTCACTGTGGTGCTGTTAGTTGTCTTTGGGCGATTTAATACACATCAGGCAGATGTTTTCATATGTACCGATAAACAAATTTAAGTAATCCCTAATGTTGCCAAGTGACCTGTCAGATTTTACAACTGACAGCAGTAAAAACATTCTAAATGCCATTTTTTGCCTGAAACTAGATGACTTTTCTACAGTGAGTCAAAATCAAAGCGATCACATACTTTTATTCCCTACACAGGGAAGCTTGATAACGCGATGTGATGTGTGTGCCTTTTTAAAAGGGACATTGGTAACGTAATTAAAGGGAAAGCTAGACATTGTCATGTTTTTTTGACCGCATTTGCTGAGGTTCCCAAAGAGGCAGTCACCTGTTAGTCCCATCTCCACTGTCTCCTTTCGATGTGGAGGATTAGCAGCTCTAGTCTGCCGCTATTGAATGACTGAACTCCTCACACTTGTGCTAAGCCTGAGCCCAGACACCCTAAAAAACACCCTTAATGCTTCCATAGAAGTTATGAGTAGCAACCAGATGTCTTTAATGAAATGTATTTGATTAACTCACTAGCAAGAGTAAACACCTTGATAAAAGCAATTTTTTGCCTGTTTGCTTGTCTGGAGTCCTCATGTTTGCATTAACACAATGCCACAATCTCGCTAGCAGTGAACATTGTAGCAAATTCACTCCAAGGTCAGACCATGCAATGCTCAGAGAAACTGTAAAAAACCCAAGAGCTACATCACAGACTCTATAAGCTTCAGTTAACATGTTAAATGTTAAAGTTCATGACAGTGTAATTAGCAAAAGACTGAACAAGTGAAACTTGTTTGAAAAGGTTGCCAGGGGAAAGCCTCTTCTCTTGAAAAAGAACATGGCAGCATGGCTTAGGTTTGCAAAGGTTTTATGTGAACAGATCATAAGACTTCTGGAACAATGTTTTTTTAGACAAACAAGACCAAAGTGGAGATGTCTGGCCATAATGCACAGCACTATATTTGGAGAAAATCAAACACAGCACATCGGCACAGACACATACTAATTGACAAGAGGGCTGATAATTTGGGCTTGTTTTACAGCCAAAGGAACAGAGCAACCATCAACCTCTCTTTTTACCAAGGTATTCTAGGGTCAAATGTGAGGCCATCTTGCTGACAGCAAAAGCTTGGATGACAAAGGGTCATGGAACAGGACAATGATCGAACAACAGAAAAGAAAAAAGAACCAAGATGTTGCATCAGCCCAGACCTCAGCCCACTTAAAATGTGGCAGGACTTTAAGAGACTGTGCATAAATGAATGTCTGCAAACCTCAATGAATTGAAGCAACACTGTAAAAAAGAAAAAAAAGGTCCGAAATTCTTCTACAATGATGGGGGAGAGTGATAAAGTCATACAGACAATGATTACTTATTGCCTCTAAAAGTGATTCTACCAGCTATTGAATTATGTGTACTTTAGTGTAGTTTTATACAAGTGTACACCTAGGTAAATCCAGACATTAATCCATACCATCACAGTGGATGTGAAAAGGACATTCAAATTAATTTTCAGTCTAAGCCAACAAAGCCAGCTTTGTCCTCATGCTGAAAACCAGTTTTTATTGGTATCTGATGATAGCTAACTTTGCACTCTAACTGAAAACAACACAATTTTGTGATATATGCACTTGCTAAAATGGACATTTCAGGGGTTTCAATGCAATTCAAAAAGCAATCATGCCCTTCTTGTATTTATTGAAGATATCATTTAAGTATTGGCTAAGGAGCATTTTGAAGAAAAGTTACAAGGTCAGGGTCAGGTACAGCTCCAAGTGGGAAATGAATGGTGGAGGGTTGAATAGCTGTGTATTGCACTGGATGTACAAACATAAAAAATTGTGGATACATTTAAAAATATAATTATGTTCCAATGACTTTTTAAACCATGGACATTGAAAAACCAAAGCAGCCGGAAAAGAGTCAAATCATTTATTACAAGTACAATTATTTATCTTGACCTTATAAAATGAACACCTAATTTTGTCTTAGAGACTCTGTTATCCCTTGTCGTGAACATGAAATTTCTTCTTTCCAGAAGTGTATACTACTTTCAATTCCCTTCCAGGTATGAATCATGATTAAAAAAAAAAAAAAGATTTTACCTTAACTTTCTTGTGTGGAAAAAATCTTTTCAGAAAACTTGGCAGTGCCTATTCTTAAAGACAAATTAATATTCAGAGCACTAACAAGATACTTAACCATGTAGTTTTTATTGAATTCTAGGGGTTTATACTTTATTTAACTTCTACAAGTGGAGAGCTCACCATAACATCTAGCACAAGATATATTACATCAATGGTAAACAAGTGTTATATATAATACATTACCATCTATAAATATATTGTTCAGTCAGTACTGGGTTGGTAACGTTCTTGCATCATGTGATGCATTGACTATTAAAATTGTATAGGAGTACAGCAAAAACCTTTCATGACCTCTACTACCTTAAAACCTGTACAAATAACAGCACAGTGTCTTTGCTTCTAACATTCATTACACGAAAGAATTTGGTTTTCAGATGCTGTCGATACCCTTTAAATTTTCAAACGAGCATCAAAACAACAGCAACACAGTGACAAGTCATGATTAAAACCATAGCAGACTGCACCAGTGTTTAAGTGTGACCTCTCAGGTACAGACACAGCTGTTTTTGTAGAGGAGAGTAGGAGTAAGACAAGAGAACCCTTCTTGACCTGCCAGGAGAAAATCGAGCATTGGTCCAAACTTTGATTATCCATCATTTCACAGAAGGTATAACAACTTCCCTACGCCCACTTATGCACTGAGAGGACAACTGGATCTAATTAGGTACAGAATTTGACAAGTAAAACAACTGTTAGTCAATGAAATGGAAAGTTATAGAACAATGTCTCCTGTTATCTAAGCCTACACAAGCTTTATTTGGGATAGATTGTCATACAGACACAGTAGTCTAGTTCTGATTACGTATTACCCTAGGGAAGAGAAAAAACATGTTTGTAACTGGTTATTTACTGGATATCATCATATATTTTACATAATATACATGGAGACTTTACAGTCTGACTCTAGAGAGACTGCTAAATATTGAAAGGTTTCAGGAGGAACAACAATGCTGGAAAGCAATGTTTTCTCACAGTTTTGGCTCACTTCCACTGCACTGGACTTCAAATCAAACCATGTATATGAGTTAAAGTTCTGACTTTCAGAAGGTGTTCACATCCACTGAATGTAAACAGTACAGGAGTCAAAGGCTTTTTTTTTTTTTTTTACCCTTGAGGTGTGTGTTTATAAAAGGGGCAGTGATTTCTACATGGCTCACTGAGTATGGACGCCCTTAAAGTGAACCTAAAAGGTGACATAATTGCCTCATCTGCGACATTCCGAATCACTCTGAATAGTGATGAACTATTTTTAAAACGCATATGGTTGCCAACTTGTCCCACTGATGTCCACTGGGTAGCAACAGGGTTAGGATTGGGTTGAAGTGAAATGGCCTTGGAAATCTTTTATTTAATGTCTTATTAGCTTGAGTTTTGCCAAAACACTAAAGAGACAAACAGGAAAATGGCATTGTCACATTTTTCTTTCTTTCTTTATTGTTTTGATTGCAAACCATATCTGACTTAATTTTAATCACAAACTGTAGCTCCTGCGGTGTTTTTCATTTAATTGTCAGAAGTTTACTCTTGATTAGCAATTTGCAACGGCAGACACAAATGCATACATAACATTCTTGGAAACAGCAAATATTTCAAGTAGCGCAACATTTAGAGCTCGCACTAAGCGAAGGGTAGCTTTTTACAAAGAGGGAAGCGAGTTGGTATAGAAGATGATTTCCAGTTGTATTTATTTGATTCGATGTGTCACAACAGTCCACATTACTGTCATTGTAAACAAAGGAGACTGGAGGGGCAGTGGGCTCAATGAATATGCACTCCTGACACTGCTTGTTTCACATAAATCAAAAGAAATCAATGCCAGATTGAGGATTGTGGCCTCTGTTGTGCAAATGAAGCCTGGCTCCTGAGTAAGATAATAAATCGCTGCCACATTATTTCAGCTTTTGAAGAATGGGGCAACATGATGGAGGGTGGCTGCACGTGGCAGCAGTGGAAATATATCTAACTGTGAACACCTCTAATAAAACACAAGAAAGGCCTTTGATACGCTGGAGCAACACTTCACTTGCTATATATCAGGAATCAAATTTCACTGTCCAATTTATTTTTATAATTTATTATTATTAATAATAATACTGCTTTTTATTTAAAAGCGCCTTTCAAGACACCCAAGGACACTTAACAATAGAATAAAACACATAGTAAAACAATTACAAAACAAAAAACAATTAAAAAAAGGGAATTCAGCATTAATGGCAATTCATATTTTTCCCATAATTTTCCTTCCATTGACTTTGATAGACCAAACTACTCTGTCATGTCTTTGATGTTGCTCAGTTATGTATGAACCACCAGGAATGCTAGAGTTCCAGTCAGGACTGCATGGGGTTTGCCATCAAAATTCAAGCAGGTTTTAGACTCTGACAAATATGGGATCAGTGTCAAAAGTGAGTTATGCCAAAGGGCTGGATTGATGCAGAGGGGGGAAATGACTTGACTCTCCTGGCCCCTGTATATCTTTGTACCCTGGGCCCAGGAGCAAGTGATGGCAAGAATACAAAAAAAGAAAACTCTGCTCTAGTACATGCCAACAACCACCTCAGCATCTATTTCACCGTGTGGCCCTCTGCACCTCTTGATTGCTACCCAAGACCATTAGATCACCTTAGTTCCATCCTGTTCCATTGCACAGCACGTCCTCTCAGTCACCCACCAATGTTCTTGGCCAAGGGAAAGTAATGAATCAGAACCTCATTCCATTTTCATTTGCAAGATCAAGACTACTTTCTTAGATTTAAATTTCACGGCAGATATGAGGTTGAGGCCTTAAACGTCACAGTTCCACTGTGATTCCATTCATATAAAATACTAAAAATGTGTCCTGTTCGCATGTGTGAGTGTGCTCATGTGGAAGTATTGCTGCCCTGATTGCATTGTATACTGTCAAACTCCTGAAGTGGAAATTGTCAGACCTATTGTGATTTAACCTAATAGGAAAATCCTGTTCCACATGGTGTTTACATTATATTGCCGACCCCCTTCATACAATTAGCTAATCTCCATGAATATATTTAAATATCGAGCTTTGGAATAAACATCATCTACATCCAGCCCTCAGTAAGTCAGATCTGGCACATTGTCTGCAGACTGAATTAGTATGCAGAGTTAACATATCTGAGTTTTGTTGTTCACTCAAAGCCCCCACCGCTGTTATCAGCAGTCACTCAATGGCGCTGCCACTGACAAATTCCGAGAACTGTGAAATCACTGAAAGTTCACAACAGAAGCAGCTGCCATGTTTATTTCATTGTATTTCTTCACTCCACCCATCCCTACCCATCTATTCTACGCTGAAATGTTTGCCTCAAAGGCATCACCGTTCAAAAGTCTCCCGTTTCTGCTGCCTCTCACTTCAATTTGGGCACTTAGCATTCAGCGGTAAGTTAGAAAAGAGGGGATTGTTATACCTGGCACAAATATTGACAAGTGCTATTGTAGTTCTATAAGCCTCATGGTTTGAATACACATGGGAGGATATACTGTATTACACTCTGAACACAAATGCACAAGTGTCAAAATGAATTCATTTCAAGGAGAGGGTGATTTAAAGTACAGTGTGTTTGCTTAATACAAATTTCAAACTGGTTAAAAGCAAGAAGACTTTTGACAACAACCTTGAATGACTTTGTTTTGAAGCAGCACGTAACTGCATTGACACTGTGGCATTTTAAGCCCATTATGTACATTAACTTCAGCTAATGTGTAGGTGTTATCATTATCGTTTGAAATGTAAAGCTGAAACTTCAGTATCGCATTTTTGTCCTTAATAGTGCTTCACGCACAGTCTTATGGATGGTTTAATGGGATTTTAAAATAAAGGCCTCATGGCATTGTCGAAAGCTTCTTGCTATGTCACGATGTTATGAATTCCAAAAAGCTTTTTCCTATCATTTTCATTTGCTGTTCTCCCACTCTCCTCTCCTGCCTTGACATCCACCCCCAAATCATCTTCTTCCACCACACAATCTGTCACCCCTTTTCCCTTTCCCTGCCTCCTCCTCCTCTCTAGTCCCTAATGGGTCCAAATAGAGAGTGACAAGTCTTCCTGTTCCTCTACAAAATTCATGATTAATGTTTCATTAATCATGGATTTAAAAACCCCCCAAAACATTCAGTTCCCTGGGGCTTTCTTCTATACAAAAATAAATTAATAAATTAGCCAAGTGCACACAACCACTGAGAGACATTGCTTTTTCCTTGCCATCCTTTCTTATCGCTCAAATAATGGTCATTGTTTATGGCACCGCTGCACTCAAAGGTGCTTTCAGGAGAAGACTATAAAGTGAGCCGGTGCTCTACAGTTTTATGCGTTGCCTAAATGTTGTATCTTGTCTTGTCAAGGACAAGAGACTTTACACCTTTGAATACTTATTTTTTATTTGAACTGTTTAGAAAAGATTATACACTATACCAATATTACATGTCAAAGATTGGAATTTGTGAGTCTGGCAAAGTATGGTATATTAATGTTAAAGCAGTA
Source organism: Etia nguti (assembly GCA_015106755.1). Taxonomy (NCBI): domain Eukaryota; kingdom Metazoa; phylum Chordata; class Actinopteri; order Cichliformes; family Cichlidae; genus Etia; species Etia nguti. Next base: position 42,316 of record VUQG01013323.1, read on the forward strand.
TTGTAGGCTCTGTTGATGTGTTATCTGTTGAGGTTCATGATGTGTTATCATGAATCTATGTGGAGTTTCCTGAAACACTGGAGACAACACAGGAGAAAAGAAAAGAACATTTATTTAAAATGAATTCTTAATAAAATATGGTGCTGTGCAACAGTCATTTTGGGAGGTTTTTTGCTATGAAAATTGTGAAGGGGTGCAGCAAGTTATTGAAACATGTGCAAACATATCATAACCAACCTGAAAGTCAGTGTTTGGTATGGCCACCGCCATTCTTCAACACAGGCTGAAGTCAAACGTTCTTGTCATTTCTTTAATTAGTCTTCAGGAATCGTTCTCCAGACTTTTTGAAGGATATTCAAAACTCTTCTTTGGATGTTGGCTGCCCTTTATTGTGTCTTTCGAGAGGATCCCAGACATGTTTAATAATGCTGAGGTGTGTACTCAATCCACGACTGATGACATGATAGTGTTCCATTGTGTTTTCGTCTATCCAGGTTTATATAAAGTATGGTTTTACTAAATCGGTAGCAGTGTTGTGTGTAACACATTCCAAAGTAGCACATTACTGTACATTACTGTAATCACATTACATTTTACAGTAATGCAATAATGTAACGTGTTACTTTACTAAATTCAGCGATTGCAGTTTGCAGTTATTTACTGGTTTAGAGATACTTGCGTTGCACGGGTTTTTAAGTTATATGCACGCAGGGCAGATATGGACATTACTTTTATTTTTATTGCACAAAAGGACAAGGGCATAGTGGTCAATTACAAACAAAACAACAAACAAAGGTCACAAAGGCAGTGATGAGCTATCAACCTTTTTACAGTGGAATCACAGTGGCGATCGCTAAGTGTTAATTGTGTTAATTATTTAATTTATTGTTGGTTTTATTTTCATACATAAGAATTTGTGTTGTTGTCTGGAACTGGTAATTATTTGACAATGCATTTCAGTAAGTGATCTTCAGGTAGTAAGTTTCAATAAAAGTAATATGTAATCCTTACAGAACATCCCTAGCACTTGCTGGGGTCCAATTCTGGTGTGATTTGATGTACCTCAGCCTCCCCCCCCGATTCCATTCCTTAAGAATGGCTTCTTGACAGTCAACCTTCATTTGAGACCATTTCTTAGGAGGTTTTTGAAAACAGTAGATGGATCAACTGAAAGGACTGGTGATTCTCTCAGGTCCTGTGTCAGGTCTTTTCTGGATTTTTTCCCCTGCTTCTTAAGGATATGACTTTCAGATACTGTTCATCTAGAGAAATTATGTCTTTTTGCGACATGCTACTAGTAACAAAGTGCCTGAAGATACTATTTAAAATTGTTTTTAGGGGCTCATCCTTTGACTTTGGTTTGAATTTTTCTTGTGGATGATTCATAGGTCAGTGTCAAGTTTCTTAACCATCAAACAGAAAAACACTTCTCCTCAGGTACAAGAACTGGACAGAAAATGAAAGAAGGTGAAAAAGCAGCAAATGTCCAAAGAAAATATTTGAAAAACTTTCAGAAGGTCTTGAGTACCATTGCTTTGTTTGTTTGTTTGTTTGTTTATTTGTGTTCAATTTATTTCGATCATGTAAGCAATATACAGAAAATCATTTAGCAAAGAAAAGAAAAGAAAAAAAATGCAATACAAAACAAAGCATTTCCATATGGATTCACCTGTTCCGATTCAGTTACATATCGAAAAGGAGTGGGAAGAAGTGCACACTTATTTAATCCTACCCCTTCGCCATAAGTTGTCGGTTAATATTTATTCAGCTTCCTTACTGATATAAACTGCAGTAATAACATGCTTCTAACGCAATATATATGCCACATAAAGTACAAATCATATAATTATGTTTTTGTGACTCCATAACTTTGCCTCTAGACAACAAATCCAGCTTTGAAGTTACAAAAACTAATTAATTTATAACTTCCTTCCCTCAAAAACAAACATGCTTTGAATATTACCTGGTAGTTTATTCTTTTTTTGCTCTGAACAGAATTGTGCGGTTTGAAATTCCACTAGATCTGCAAATGTTAATGTTTCAGACTGCAAGAGTAGTGAGTTTGTATGAGTGTAATGTGCTTTTATAGTTATTACCCCAGACCTGCACAATAGCTTAAGTAAGGCGAAACCAGCGAACAGTAGAGAATATGGAGTGATGTATAGTCTAATACCTGCTTTGCCTTGTTTAATATTGCAATGCTTCTTGATACTTTAGAATGAATATATCTTATATGTGCTCTCCAGTTAGACTCTCATCTACTATTACCCCAGGAAATCTATTTTCATTGACTCTTTCAATATCAGCACCATTTATGTTAATATTTACATTTGTACTTCATTAGTCATCTCATCCAATTAAAGCTGCAGATCCTCACTAGAGCAGAAAATGTTTGCATTATCAGCAAATAGTACAATATTTAATACTTTGGAGACTTTGCAGATGTCATTGATGTATACGTTAAATCATTTAGGGCCCAAAGCTGACCCCTGGGGTACACCACAAGCAATGTCCATACATAAGTAGCAACAACCATTTCATTTCACAAACTGCTTCCTGACTCTTAAATAACTCTGAACCCAATTTAAAACTACTTTCCTGACACCATAATGTTACAGTTTTCTTATTAATATATCATAATCTACTGTGTGAGATGCATTTCTTTGGTCTATGAATAACCCAGCCACATATTGCTTTTTGTCTATGTATTCTATTGAATCTAAAAGTGCCAGTGATCTTAATCTGCTTGAGCTGAACCCGTACTGACTCTCAGTGAGTAGTTTATGTTTATCTATACATTTTTCCAGTTGGTTGTTAAACAGTTTTTCAAGAATATTTGAGAATTGAGGTAGTAAAGAGACAGGCCTGTAGTTTGTGAAATGGTCTTTGTTGCCAGATTTGTATAGAGGTATAACTTTTGCTATTTTCATTCGTTCTGGAAAAAGACCAGTTTGAAATGATAAATTACAGATGTATTTAAAATAATATCATATCACTGTCATTACAATACAAGGATTTCTTATTTTTACTTTTTTTTTTTTTTAACAATTTCAAAAACGTAATTTTCACCCACAACTGTGAGAAACAAGGATTTCTGTCTATTGAGGTATTCATTTTTTCTTCTGATAGCCCAGGATCAGTGATTGTTCTTGCTAAATCTGGTCCAGCAGTTACAAAGAATTTACTAAGGCTGTTTGCCACAGCATGCATATTATATCCTTCATGGTCACTGTCAATGAAATACTTGGCATAATTGTTTAGTCTAGCCCCACATTTTATTTTTAACTCTGTTCAGTATTTCCCATATTCCTTTAATATTATTTCTATTATTATATAATAGTTTCTAATAGTTGCTTGGAGCCACTTTAAAAGTTACATGAAAGTCTGGCTCCATGGAAGGAACAAATATAAAGAAATGAGGGGTAGATCAAGACTTTTGCACAATACTTTGTTTTCAAGAGTAACACTGACACAGAAGAAGGACACACTTGCTCATCAGCCTCTGTTTATAATATAACACTGCAAATGAAATCAACAAATGAAACAGCACTGTGTCACTCACTAAAAATGTTTGTGTTCTGAACACAAACTTTAGGCATGTATTATAGATCGTGTCATCTAAGTAACATATACCTCAAGAACTGAAGATACCATCCATAAGTGATGATCGTAATTCCAGTTCAGCTATTTGAAGCCAGCGACCTGTGGCCTGATCTTGAGAATTATTGGTCCTATTGGAGTTTGCCAGTTCGGTAATTAACTGTGCAGAACAGGGTGACTTTAAAGGTTGGCCTCAAAATGTATCCACTGAATTTGATTGATGCATAACTCCCTGAAAGTCCTTGCAGTTTTTCCTCTTGTATAAAAAAAAGTTAAAGAAGTAATAAAACCTTGTGCTGTCTGTTATTAGCTCAACACCATGACTTCATATCTGCTCTTTTTATCCCCTGTCTGTACATGCAACTGACAAGATGAGTTTGGACGAACTGTGTGTAGCATTGAGAATTTGATTTACTAAGCAATCACTGACTTTTCTAAAATTAAGTATATCGGTATGGCTTTTTATATGTGGTGTATTAAATTAAATTGTTAAAAAAAAAACAAAAAAAACAATCTAAATATTTAGATTAGGCTGCACTGAACACAGCTTCTCTGAGTCATGTTAGACTTTATGGCATATTTCTAACAAATCCTGAGCAGTATGTGAGAACCACTGTTGATGCTTGCTTAGAAAGCGATATTTACTGTGAGGATAATCATTGCCCTGCTTCCACTTCAATTTTACTGAGACTTCTTTCAGATTAGTGCTAATATCCAAGGGGTCAGTCTTGTTAGAATTTGAAGCTATTGATCAAGACCACCTTATCTGCTGGGCTACATGCGTTTCCCTTCATTTTTATTGCTCCTGCTTCTGCCTTGTGATCACAAAGCCTGTAATGAGAAAATCTTATATTAGTTACTGCAGGCAGATTCAGCAGGTGCTGGTACTGCAATAAAGGCAGCCATAAGATGAGAGTGTTTCCATACATGCACTATGATACCACATAATATTGATTTTTTTTTTTTTTCTTCACTTGACTTTTCTCCCTATTGGCATTGCTTTTTTGATAAAGATGATTGCACTTATTGGCTGATTGCTGAAGCATTGGCTCCTTTTGTAAGACAGATGCCATAAACATCCATCCATCCATTTTCTTCTGCTTATCCAGGACCGGGTCGCAGGGGCAGCAGCCTAAGCAATGAAGCCCAGACCTCCCTCTTCCCAGTCACCTCCTCTAGCATATCAAGGGGAACACCAAGGCGTTCACGGAGATATAATTTCTCCAGCGTGTTCTGGTTCTGCCCCATGGCCTCCTCCCAGTGGGACATGCCTAGAACACCTCACTCAGGAGGCATCCTAGTCAGATGCACGAAACCATCTCGATTGGCTCCTTTCGATGTGGAGAAGTAGCAGCTCTACTCTGATCCCCTTTTGAATAGCTGAGCTCCTCAACCTATTTCCAAGGGAGAGGCCAGCCACCCTTCAGAGAAAGCTCCACGATCTCGTTCTTTCATTACTACCCAGAGCTCGTGACCAATGTTGAGGGGTGGGACGTAGATCGACCGGTAAATCAAAAGCTTGGCTTTTACACTCAGCTCTCTTTTCACCACAACGGACCGGTACAGCATCCGCTTCACTGCAGCCACACCACCAATCCGTTTATCGATTTGCCGAGGTGCCATAAACATAAAATAGCAAAATAAAGTTGCATTCAAAAGAAGCTTCTCACTTCATATCCTGGTTAAGGATTGCAGTCTAACTTTAACCAGACAGATGATCAGCAGTTTGCTGTGAGCATTTGTCCTCATTTGGGTGCTTAGAAGTGAGAGTGCAGCTTCGAGCCAATAAATGTGTCCTTACATAATGCGCTAACTTGGTGAGAAAGTTTAAAAGAATGCATGAATCATGCCCGTGTTAACAAAAAAAAAAAAAAAAATCAAAGAATTAAAGTTCTCTAAAAACAGATTAAATAAAGAATAAAAAAATGTTGAGAGGTTAGCATGTAACAAGTCTCAGAAGCGTACATGTTTACCCTGGAGACTCCATTAGAGGCTATGAAGCAAATCTTAATGTTTGAAAGCAGATGTCTTACAATGGTAGAAAGTGTCTTAGTGCTCTTGCTGTGCTGGGATATGGGAGGCTGTCATGAACAAAGAATCTCTGTTCGGCTAATATGGTCTACTGCAGCTGTTAACTGGAGTTTAATAATGGTCCACACAACAAGCATCCTGGAAGAGTATCACAGTTAATGGACCCCGACTGCCACTATAAGCAGTTTTTTTTTCTGTGAATCAATGAAAGCTGAAAGACTGTGTCATCACACTGAAACATGCACTCATCTCACTGCACAAATGAATGAATGTTAAACATGTCTCCGTGTCTGTTTCTTTTTTCCCTTTTATTTCAGAAACACGTGTCTGCTTTCCTTTCATGCTTGACTTCCATGCTCATTTTGGGGGGTAGTATCAGCACTTCACAAAGAAGGGGAATGAGCATCCACTGATTATCTGAAAGATAGGGGAAAACAGTACAGATGCTTTTTCAGTTATCAAATAATGAAATGTCACATAGACGTGATCTTTTGAATGGTTTCAGTGGCATCAATAATGCAAGTGCACGGATGTTGAAACAGCGGCATGCTACAGTAAACTCATTGAAACTTATTAGGCCTCTTTGAATGATTTGGATGATAAACATCATCTTTTGTCAGTGTTCCTACCAAATAAATCTATTTCAAACTCTCAACACTTTTGATTGTAAAGAGTTTTTTTTTCTTCATTTGTGTGACTGACATTTAATTATGTTTTTTGTACTAATATTTTTTTCTCTCTTTTCAAACTCTTGAATTCATCCTTTTCTGTGTTTCCCTCATAATAGAAAAAAGTTGTTCGACGTCCTGTTATGACAAGCTGGTGAGGCGACCCAATTGTAAATGTTGTGTTGACAAATTAATTCTCAACAGTCGATGCAGTGTTTGGTTCATACTCCTTTACTCAGAGATATAATGATGGCAATTATTGTACAGTACATCCAGTCCAAAAAAGGGGAAAAAGAGGCATTGTAGCAGAGACCGGGACTGCATGTCTTGTCTAGAACATACAGTAGGTGCAAAAATAATCCAAATGATGGTGGTAGATTGATGTAAGGTGAGTGCAGCGCTGTACAAAAATTAATACAAACTGGGTTTTATGCACTGAACAATGCATTTAAAGCTTGGATCTACTGTGAAAGCAAGAAATAGCAGAAACATATTATAAAAATAAAATGAAATAAAATAAAATAAAGAAGATCATAGCTTTTTGTGGCAAGTTCAGTTCTACAGTGTGGACAACAAATGGCTTTAAACTTTCAGCGTACTAAACAAATTGTGTATCGCTAAGTAGCAGAACTATTTCTTTCACAATCAATATAGGATAATTTGACCACATTGTTTCCTCAATATCAAAACACCAAATGACAAAATATCTTTTGGTGAAGGATGTGCATTCCTCTGCTGGACTTTCAGGGACCTGGACAACCTATACCAAGAAACAACGGCATACTTGTTGTTTCTGTTGCTGTGTCAGTGCTTTATTAAAACCTTGCAGCATTGTATTTGTTTTCTGCACATTATCCCTGTGCTTGTGTGGATTTTTGTCATTGTAAACATGCTAGGTTAATCCTGCCTATGTCAGCCCTGGACCTTCTTGCAGAAAATCTCAAGAGTTTCACTTCCTGGTTAATGGAAGGTTTAAAAATAATGTAAACTTAATCAGATCTGTCCAAATGACAGGTGACCCAAACTATTTATTGTTTTGGTTTTGTTAACTACAATTATATTTTTGTTGTGCCACTAGCTGTTTTTGTTTTATCTTGTGTTCTGTTAAAACAGCAACTTCAAGTGTTGGCTCTTCATTTTAGGTCAACAAACACATCGGCCGCTTAAACTTTTTTTTTTTTTGTAGTCACGAGTTGAAAATGTTCTTTATATGATTCATTGGCCTCTATAATTAACTTCCTCTATAAGTTGTCCCGAATTACTGACTCCAGAACCTTTCCTTTCCATTTTAATTAACCAAGGCTTAAAGAGAAAGCGGGAAAGTGAGAGAGGAGAGAAATGAGAGTGAAAGAATGAAAGAGATCAGATCTTAAGTAACTGGCAGCTGCTTTGACAGAAAATTAGATTAATTTTCTGCTGAGAGCAATCGCTGTGATTTGAACTGATTAGTTCTAGGAAGATTTCTGAGGAAGCACCAGTTGTGTGTGCTTTAAGAAGAGCAACACACATTTACCCCGCCAAATCAAACAGGTGCTTTTCCATGTTGGGCATCTGTCATGTCTCTAGATTTTCCATCTACAAGCGACGTCAGTTTCACTGACTTATTCTTTAAAATGGTTGAAGTGATTAAAAGGATTTTGTTTTTGTTCCTTGCTGGAGACAGGATTCAGAATGTGCAATATGTGGGCAGGGCTAATACCATATAACTTAACGAGTGGTTTCAAAATAAAGCCCACTTGAAGCTCAAACAACAGACGGGGTTGACAAACGGCTGGTCCATGCTTGCAGCTGTAAAGTTGAATAAATTTGATGACACAATAAAATAAATAAATAAAATTCAATTATTACAGGAAAGAAAAAAGAAAGATGAGTGCGTAATTCAATGCAAGTAGACAAAGACTGTTACTTCACCCTTTTCCACACCACATTTTTTGGGATGTCATTCCCAGATGTTGCTGATAACACTCAAAGTAACAGTTTCTCAGTCAGAATATCTGGTTGAAACCTTCAGCTGACTCATTGTTAATGAAAATGACTCTTGAGAGTCCATTTATAAGTCCTCTAGGGCTCAGATTTTCAGGTTAAATCAACCTTATTAACCTCCCTGTATACATGGCCATGTATTTCTGATCTTTAAAGTGCAGTTATGTCTTGATTTAATACTAATTTAAGCAGTTAAATCAGCTTATCCAGAAATCTGGATAAGCTGACAAATCAAAATATCTGCCATTGTAAAATTTATGCTGGCTTCATTGTCTAGTTCCTTACAGTTGACCAACTGAAGCAAACCTTTTATCACTGATCTTTGTAATCAGGTGCTCCTGTGGCTCTCTTAAACTTTGAGGGATGTTTTGATTTTGGCTTTGGTGCAGCTGCCTGCCTAGAGGGAAGAGGGACCGAAAAGCAATCCACAGTTGTTCTGAGTGATTGCCTTTATCTTATGGTGAACAAATTGACCATATCTTATGATATGGTCAATCTTATGATGAAACAGTGGATAACGCCTCCATCTGTGGGGGCTCACAGGGTCACTGATTTGTTTGCTGAGTATGAGCATTAAGTGAATCCTATGCTACCTTTTACTACATCTCCACCTTCATCATCAAAACATCAAAAAAGGGAATATCTTCTGCAAGACTGGTGTTCCACTTCTGCAGCTGAGCTCCAGAATCAATACCAAGGCTTATCAAAACTGTTCAGGTGGGACTTCAAGATGGTACAACATCCTGACCTTGCTTTGTGTCTTCGGAACACTAGAAACATTAAATAATAGCCAAATGTGGGCAGGATTAAGATTAACAGCAGCTAAAACAAAGTCTCTGTAAATAAAACCTAGATGAATGTTAACAATGTTAACAACACATGTTACACGCAGTTTGTCTTGCCACCGGATTTCAGTCAGGTTGTTGTCTGGACTTTACGTGTGAAAAACAATTATACGACCCAACAATCATTAGATCCCCTATGAGCAAGCATTTTGGTGACAGTGGGAAGGAAAAACTCCCTTTTAACAGGAAGAAACCTCCAACAGAACCAGGCTCAGGAAGGAGTGGCTTTCTGCCGTGACCGGTTGGGGGTGAAGGGAGGAAGACAGGACAAAGACATGCTGTGGAAGAGAGCCAGAGATTAATAGTAAATAATAATTAAATGCAGAGACGTGTATAAACACATCTGCTTTCACATAGTGGTTTGTTCAGATGCAACTCTGCAAACTAAGTCATGCTGCCATGTTCTTCCTTGGCAACCCGTTATAAACAAGCTATACTTGTTCAGTCTTTTCCTTATTGTGAACTTTAGCATTTGACATGCTAACTAAGCCCTGTAGAGTCTTAGAGTCTGAGATGTTGATCTTATGCTTTTTGCAGTTTCCCTGAGCATTTCACAGCTTGACCTTGGCGTGTATTTGCTGGGACATCAAGACAGATTGGCAGCTGTCTTGAACGTTTTCCACAAAAATCTTTCTCACTGTAGAATGATGGGAGTTCAAATTGTTTGGAAATGGCCTTACAACCCTTCCCAAATTGAAGGTAAGTTACTTATTGAAGAGCATTCTTCTTTGGCATTACGTCAACACACACCTGAATACTCCAGACCGGCAAATTGCCCAAACTTTTGCTTTTATAGGAGGTACTCACAGACCACTGATGATCTGTTAATTAAGTGGATTTGATTAGCAGCACTTGGCTGCTACTTACCCTTTTAATTCCTATAGATGTGCTTACTTTTTCACACACTGCTTCTGTATTTTGGCTCAGTTAGAGGGACTAATGGGTGACATAAAGTTGCAAATTGAGAGCCTGCATCAAGAGATACAAAAGGTCATACCCTCACTCAGGGAAGACGTCAGGGAAGACCTTAAAAAAGTGTGAAATGAACACTCTCAGAAAACATAAGTCCTGTACTCGTCACAGAAAAAGATGGCGAAAACACAGAAAGTAATGGAGATGGCACTCTATGAAGTGATAATTAAAACTGCAACATTGGAAAAGCTACATGGAAATCTGATTAATGAGCATAAGACATTACAAGACAAATGCACCAATCTGGAAAACAGAAGCCGTCAACAAAACCTGCACATAACAGGCATTACAGAGGGCAGTGGATTTGCAGCAGAATTTTTTCAGTAGTGCTTGACAGTGAAAACTTTTGTCATGCCGATCACCATAGACTGACGAAAACCCAGCAAGGAGAGCACGTGCAAGTCTTAACTGTTCACCAACTTTGCTACAGATATAAAGAGAAAATTCTGAAAAAAGCAAGAACCAAAGGCCATCTGACTTACTAAGGCTTCTCTATACTTATTCTTTGGGACATGAAGTCTAAGGTTGGTAAACTACATGCCTAATTCAACAAAGTGAAAAACAAGCTACGAAGCTTGGGTATCCCCTACAGACTTATTTTTACACCCCCAGAAACAGATCCTTATGATGTATGGTGCCAGGCACTCATTCAGTAAAATTCAGGAGGCTGACAGATTCAGACCACAACATATTCAACCTTCAGGAGATGACTGACTAGCTACTAGTGCCTCTTTTCCACTAAAGTAGTCGTTACTTGCCTTGACTTGACCCAACTCGACCCAGTTTTTAGGGTTTCCCATTACCTGGTACCTGGTAGAATTCATGCCATCACAAATGGTGGTCTGACAAAAAAGCCATAGACCCAGCAGCAGGAATACCATTGCCTCTACATCCTCCATTGTTGTGTTGTGTTTGTTTCACATACAAATTACGTCACAGACTGTAGCTGTTTCCTTTACAAGCGTAAAGGAAAATGACCAAAAGCGAGTAGACGTAAGTCGAGTCGACATGAGTAGGTACTTTTAGAAAACAGGCTTAACTGCTTATAAAGGTCTTTTCGTATTGATTGGAAATGGGAGTATAATGGGGGGTATCCGGTCACTCCTCAAAGAGAACCCGCTGATGGTGATAAAACCATAGGTGAATCCAAACAAACGAACTAGGGAGGTTGATTCACTGTAGACTAAATTCAGAGCAGACTTTAAATGATACATTTAAATGATAGTTTCAGGAGGATATATCTGAAATTGTTTAGCTTTTACATTTGATGGATCCTGATCTATATAAAGGGTTAACCTGCTTTCAATTAAATGGAACAAGGGAAAAGGAAAAACAAATGCAAACCCTCCTTGCGTTCTCAGATACACTAAGTTTAACTTAAAGATATTGAAACCTGACATCTATTACATTATTGTCACGTTTCCCCCTTAGCTTTCCTTTTTCTTTTTCAGCCTTTCAGAAGCAGTAAGATGGAGAGGTTTTTGCATTATTCTAGCTCCCATGCACAGTTTGTTGTTTTATTTTGGCAAATACTCCATGGGTATGCAACAAAAACATGGGATGATAGTTAATGAAAATTTAAACTGTGTTATAACAGGGCAACAAAACGCAGACCAGTTTGTTACCTCTAAAGGTTTGAATAGTGTTCTTTAAAGGAACAATGTGTTGACCCACCTTAAATGCAAGCCATAAAAATCAAGCCATAACAGATCATTTTTACAGATGTGTAGGAAACATATTTCACTGCACATCCAATCTAAAAAATATTAAAGACATCATAATATCCTCATTAGGGATGGGAATTGATAAGAATTTAGTGAGTCCGATTCCATCATTGATATCATTTATCGATTCCTTCCTTCTCGATTCTCATTGGGTACTCATTTGCTATGCTTTGAGAGTCACCTCCATCGCTTAGTAGCACATAAAACACATTACAGGTAGAAACATGAACAGGTAGAAATGGAGGCTAGAGGTCTGAATGCTCATCACTAACTTTGTTACTTGTTGATCATGAGCGTCTGGCTGATGGGCTTTAACATCAGTCTGGGTTCTTGGCTATCTTGGCTATGCTGTCGGTGCAGGTGTTTTCCATAGAGCCAAAGTTCTCTTAGCAGCATAATGCAGGGTTTTTTTTGTTAGTTTGTTTTTGCAGTTTGCTTGTTAAAGGATGGCACTCTCACCCTTTCGTGCAAAAAAAAAAAAGTATTATCCATATCCATGCTGCAGACTGCACTGCTATTTTCCTACTTGGCACATAAACTGAAATCAGCTGATTTGTAACACAAGTGCAAGTGGAACCGATAAGCAGGATCAATAGGCAAGCAGACAAACAAATTCAAGGAATTGGACTACTGGGAACAGGTTCCCAGTCTCTCCCCTATTTGCTCTCCCTCTTGCTCTTTTTCTATGTGTGTGTGGGTTAACTGTGTGTAACTCCTCACATGTATGGGGGTAACTGCTATAGTTTCCACAGGCACACCTGGTTCCATATATATTTCACCTCCAGTATATAACCTCCTCCTCTCCTTTCCTTGCTGGATTGTTGAGCTATATTGAGTGATAGTGAGACCTAGGTCTCCTAGTAGTAGAAGCTTGTTTACCTGTCAGTGAAATGTACTTCATACTTATCTCTCTTGTTCTCCTTTGTTGCAGAAATCAACCTCAGTGTGCCTGCCTTACCAATGAGAAAAACCTGCCTGACCTGTCGCCCATGAGGAAAAAACTGTTTGGATTCTAACCTGTGAAACTTGAACCACTTGGTTGCCATACTTGCGAGGGACTTTAAGAACCTACCTGAGACAATAACAGTAAAATCAGTTCCAACCTACCTGAACCTGTAACCTTAGGAAATTGTTATCTCCAACACATCTTAACCACTTTGTTATTTGAGGATACCATCTAGAGAAGAGAACAGAACTGGACATTTTTTGTTTGACTAATTTCTAAACACTGCAAACTGTTTCAAACCTGGGTTTGAATCCTTTGAGTTAAAGGTGATAGTATATTCCCCTGATATTGATGATAAGCAATTTGTGGTATTGTTTTTCTCTGTGATACCCAACATGGATTGTAATCAACTTATAACAACTGGGAACTTTGATTTGGTAAAAAACCTCTCATCCCAAATCCCTCAAAATCAATATGTATCATAATGTCAGTTTTTGAAATATTTGGGTAAGTATCGAGAGACAAACTTAATCTTGAACGTGGCGAAAGTACATTCTTTACTTAAGTATGTCCAGATACCTGTGCTTAAAAATACTACAAGCTGAAATATTGATTAAACTTCTTTACTCAAGTAAAACTGAAAGTTTAGTATGGAGTTTGAAAGGTACTCAAAGTAAGAAATCAAGGACATTTTTACCAGCTATTTTTGTGCAAAGTTAACTGAACCTCATACTATATTTATGTAATAATAATAATAATAATAATAATAATTTACAAACTTTTTATTTTTACTTTGCCTCCACACCAGTCAGGGGTTAGAGTTGGAATTGGGAGATGGGGGAACCCTAAGATGGGTGGTATTGGCTCAGCATGGAGTGAAGAATGACAACTCGCAACAATTTCTGTTGTGAGCAAATCCAGTAGATTTTGTGCGTGTGCAGGTTGTTATCAGCTTACCTGTACTGCTGCTGCTCTGTGGTTTTCTGCTCTTTGTTGATTTATACAACTGAATTCAACAAGATGCAACCCAATTATTCCAGATCACTCTAACTCCTGAGTAAAGTGCAATAGATTTTGCATATATTATCTTTTTGCCTTTTTCATCCCTCTGTATGCTGTAAGGACTGGTGATGGATACACCAAATAGGATTGTCATTTATGTATAATTGTTCTCTTCAATTATGCTCAAATCAGTTTCATGTTTAGAGGCGCACAGTGCTGGGAAATAAAAACTTCCCTCAAATATGTTAAAAACCTAAAGGTAACGAGCCTGTCTTGAAAATGTAAGGAGTAGAAAGTACTCATATTCATGTAAAAATGTAGAATGTAAACTCAGGTAAACTACAGATACCTTAAAATTCTACTTATGGTAAGTACAGTAAAGACGTATTTGTACCTTGTTGCTTCCCACCTCGACAGTGTATACAATTCCCAGTTATTTCCAGCATAACAATCTATGCATGATAACAATGTTTCGTTCTTTATGATTTACACCAGCAAATAAATGTATATAACTTGGGATAAATATCATACAGATGTTTTATGATCTATTTATTATACATATTTTCTCAAATCTATACACCAGGATTTTAATAGGTGGGTTCAAAGGCTCTTTCTGTAAGATTCAGTAAGGTTTATCACAAATTGATTGTACAGCCAAGCTGGAACATCTAGGAGAGACTCTTGGTGGAGGTACTTGGTGAGAAATCACAAAAGACATGTTGAACTTAAGAGCTTAAGCTTACGAGCATGTTACAGTATATATGAGGGATGGGCTATTATAATTCAAGAGACACATATGCACATATGATACTTGTCCAAACAGAAACTATCCATAATGTTTTCTTCTGTCAGTGCATCCTGTAATTGGTGTGGACAAACATCAGCCTTTGTAGCACACACATTCTGGAACTTCCCAAATGTTTGAAACTTTTGGACTGAAACATTTTACATCATGAGATAAGAGGATAAGAATAAACTTTTTTGTCCCACAGGGTCAAAGTGGCCACCCTGGAAATGTTTTGTTATTGCTACCTCAGTGACTTATTTTTGTTGAACTGAACAACTAAGTTGTTCAAAGACGTTATGAAAAATGATGTGAAAAAAAGATCACACTCACGTTTTCTGACTGAGAGAAAAAGTGCATTTATTTTATGTTATGGCAACCCTTTCTTGATTTTATATTTATATATATTTTATGGTTTCATGGTTTAGTATCTTGTCTGCTAACACTTTAACATGCAAATTCAATTTTCCCCTCTGATAACAGACAAGTTCAAAGCTGAAAGTATGCCTGCTTATTCATATGCACAAATATCCACATTAGCCACCCAGCAGGAACTGATTGAATAAAGTAGAATAAATTAAGTAGAATAAAGCAGAATATCTGTAGAATCGATCTACCGATAGATTCTACTTCTGTCTGTAGAACTAGAATCACTGTTCATCCAGTGTTTGTGGTTGATCTCTAGAAAATACACTTCAGCACACAGAAATCATATTTATTTATTATTTTATATATCACATACAAGAAATCTCTTTGACCATGAAATGATCAAAGTCAGCTAACCACCCCGAGTCACTAGAATGCCTCACAATGTGTGGACAAAATGAATCAGTTTACAGGAGTTTCCTGACTCAAGGCAGGTATCAAAGCCAATAATGCTCCTTTTAATTTTAGAAAAAAATTGTATATGGTTTCACCATTTTTACAGAGAAGAATGAACCACTGGGCACCTTTGGTCATTGGTGTTCCAGGCACAGCTGACTGTGAAGAGACTTTGGGAAAAACCCAGGATGTTCTGGAGAAAACCCTCAAGATGAAGCTTGCTGGCACAACAAATGTGTGATTGGGTTGTCTGTATGACCCTAGCCTAAAAGAGCTTCAAATTAAATAAGATTGATACCAGTAACTACTAATAAAGGTATTAAGCTGTGCCAGAAAGTTGTGCCACTCTTACAAAAAAAGCTAAGGTGATATTCTCACACTTAACTGACACTCATTAATTTATTTTTGTTATGGTTCTTTTTAAAAAAAATTTTTTACACAGTGTGAAGGGACGTCGTCACATTGTCATGGAACCAATTTCTTAGCAGGGGGTGGGTGTGTGGGGTGTTTGAAACTATTTTTATAAAATGACTAAAAAAACCATATTAAAAACTGATTCTAAAAAAATTATTTTTCAAGTTCTAGTCAGAGAAAGACCACGTGTACTTTATCTGACTATAATGTAAAATTACATACAAAAACAAACACTGAAGATGAGATTTTTTTTTTTTTAAATTACAGCTACAGAACATGAATAAGTAAATACTATTCTATGCATCTTATGAAAGAGTCATGCAATTAAATTATTGAGCTAGGTCACAGTTTTAATGAGTGTACTGTCAAGCAATAATAGGTTTCTAATGAACTTCAAATAATTGGGTATTGATTGAAACGGGTGCAGCAAGTTAATTTAGAAGTTGTGACATGAAAGATTTAAGGGCAACAGGCGCACTCCCCCATCATTAAAAAGAAATGTTTAACAAGGGGCACAAAAAAGCGAGAAACCGACTCGTAAAATGAAATAACAACGTCATTAATGGATACTGATAACAGCGCCTTGCTTATCATCACTGTTCAGCATGAGCAACACTCAGTTACAGGGAGCGTTGCAACCAATCAATAATTAGCTTGGAAATATTTATCCCTTCTATCAGAGGCCCCACAGAGATCCTTTGATCTTCAGTGTTTCAAATGATCACGCTCGAAATTAATTGTACACAGATAACAGAGTCAAAGAGACACAGAACACCAGACACAACCCACTGACATTT
This sequence comes from Etia nguti, assembly GCA_015106755.1. Taxonomy (NCBI): domain Eukaryota; kingdom Metazoa; phylum Chordata; class Actinopteri; order Cichliformes; family Cichlidae; genus Etia; species Etia nguti. The sequence goes on from VUQG01013323.1 coordinate 58,904, forward strand.
GTTTCATTTTTATTTTCATTAACAATTTTTTTTTCTTGTTGTCATTGCAATTTAATTCTTTTTTGTTTAGTTATCGCACCAGTTGTCATCAGCATTGGTTTTGGGTGCAGGTGACTGAAACCTGCTCAGCAGACTCTCATTCAGTGACCTTTTAGCTAATAAACGAGATCTGATCCAGAAATTACATCTGGTGGACATGGATTATGTGAACACAAACAAGATTATGTGATTCATCAAATTACGTTATGTAATTAGCAGCAGACACCCATTTGTCCCATGAGAGTGGTCAACTATAGGCCCAACTGTAAAGCAAGGTTTTGGAAACGATATGGTTTGAGGGCAGATGGCACTTATTTATTCAAATTCTGAATGCTACATGATATAGGGCCATCTGTCTGAAAGGATAAGAGATTAATTATTCCCGGTGGGATCATACTGATATTTATTTCAAATCAAAAACACATTTAACAAGGAATGGGTAAAAATTGGAAACTTGTGGTATGGGCTTAAAAAATGCATCAAAAGAAAAAATAAAATAAATTGTGTGTGTGTGTGTATTTTTGGTTTTATTGGGGGGATGATAAAAAGAAGAGCAGAAGCAAGAAGTCCTAAGATGTTTTGAATGTGAAGAATCTTTGCATGACAAAAATAGTCATTAAATTCCAGCTGATGGTGGAAATTCGACTGGACAATACTACCTTCTGAAACCGAGGGTATACTCGCTTTTATTATTGCATCGAATGATATTTTTGTTGAATAAATGATGAAAAAAGATCATTTTTTACTTGTGGTGGTGAATATCACCTTCATCTTCATCAGTTTCAAAGAGAATCAAATATTTGCCCATCCAAATAAAAAAACAACAATTTCTACAGTACTTACTTTTACACATGGCTGTACGTTTGAACATGCATTGAATGCCATTTCAATCAGCGGATCACTTTGAATGACACCCACCTTTAGTAACACACCTTTAGTAACACACTCCCCAAGTGCATAATTTGCTTTATACCCAGCACATTCAGCTGCCCTTTCTTTCTTTCGAAAACAACCGGTCACTGAAAATCAGAAGGCAAAAACTCAGAGTCAAGCTGTTAAGAATTAATTAGTAAGTTTTGCTAACCCGCTGCCACTTAGTGTACAGCTGTAAAAGGGATTAATTTTTGAAATCGCTCAAAAACTCCAACAGTTTCAACTAAATGACAATGGCATTTTTCCTCATTCGCGTTACACAGACCATTGCTCACAAAACTTCTAATTTAGTGATTTGGGAAAAACAGTGTGACTTGTGTCATAGGGACTTTGTGGGAACAAAGAGGAAACAAAAAGAGAGAGAGGGAGAAGGAGACCATATTCTATTGTATTGATCTTTCTGAACACTATAGTCGGTATATTGATATTCCCTCAGCTGGAGCGTATGGGACAGCCTACATTTGAGAAAATGAAAGCAGAGAGGCTCTGATGGAAAGCTGATATTGAGCTTGGACTTGGTGGATCTCCATGTGTAAGTGTTTGTTTGTGTGCATACATCTGTATTTTGATCCATGCGCCCCCACAATGTATTCATGTATGAAGAGATGGGAGAAGTGAGAAATATGGGAATTATTTACAAAGCAGATAATAAAACTACATGCCTTATTATGAATGCACTTAAAAAAAAGTTTAAAGGACCCTTAACTTGGAAACTTTATAAAAGATTAATGCTATTAGGGTTTAATGTGTTGAAATTAAGCTAACGAGAGTGTACTGTATGCCATTTACACACCATTTTAATAATCAACATGGATTTTTCCTTTTGTTCTTTCTGCACTGCCTAAAGCTATTTGAGACGACGCTATCCAGAAACATTTAATCGATTATTTGAACTAAATAGCATAGGCAGTAAAATGTGCGATCAAACACTGATCAGACATGATTAGTGAGACTCCGCAAATAAAAACCTTAAGTGATTTTACATTTTTGGTCAGTCTCCTCTCGTGCTCGACTGGACCACTTCCAGCACTGCTGCTGTTCTTACAAGTCCTGACCACTTACACTTTCGTGCCCTCCAATTACGGCACAGACCTTGAGCTTGCACTGAGAGCCGGCATCTTCTGTGTCAAAGTGAAACAACTTTCGTATTTTGGATCATCACTGGAGAGAGCTCAGTCTGTACGACCCAGAAACCAAACAGGAGTTTTAAGGTTTGAACAGGTTTGCAGTGTCTATGCCCTAAGGCAGCGCATCAGTCAGGTCGGGCACATTATCAGGAGAATGCTTGAGTTTTTTTTTTTTTTTCCAGGCCTCTAGGGTCAGACTGCCAACATAGAGTTCTACTTTAATATCCTGAGGTGTGGGAGTAAATTCAGCAGAAATTGCATGAACTCTGGTGTGTGCCAGTATGCCATCCACTTGTTCGGTTTTTGTTTTATTTTGTTTGTTTTTTTAGCAGCACCAACTTGCCCACCATCTACCTTATTCGCCAGATTCGCCTCACTGCAACTTCATGCTCTTCTCCAGAATGAAATTCAAGCTGAAGGGTTCGCCTTTTTGCCACACTGAAGAGAGTTCCAGCGTGTATCGCAGAAGCATCTAAAAATAGCAGATGTGCTTGAAGCGTTGCACCTCTACCCAAGGAGACACCCTTGGAGGAGTTTTTAGTTTTCAATTTGCTTATTTTTTTAACTTTCTGCTCAGTTATCAGAAGTTATCAGCTCATTGCTACTTGTTGGGTTTTTAATTTTATTTTTTTTGTTCTTATTAAATAAATAATATATAACATCCTAAAAAGAGAGCAAGTGATGCTGTGTCTGCTTTTTTTAATCTCCTCATTTAACTCTCAGCAAGACAGCAAATGACTGCATTTGATAACTTTTGAACTTTCCTTTTTACATGAACTTTACCATAGCGGTGGTAATTCAGCGATCTCTCCGATGAGTCATTAGTGATTAATGAGCACAATGTGGATCGTTTGGGGGCACAGACAAAAACGTGTTTCGCTGTTTAGTTAAGAGGACTTGTTACATTATTGAGCTCACGCTGTGCTGTCACATTTAGTGAATTATCCAAAATGACACCTAATGGACATTGTAAAAGTAGCAATCGATTCAGGAGGACAACCTTCAGCTTTTTCTTTTGGAAACACTTCATCCTTGAAGGTGTATTGATTTTGTACAAGCTGGCAGAGGTCCAGGTAAACAGGCTGTTTGTGTATTTATTTCTGATGCTAGTAAAACAAATAAACATATATATATATATTTTACATGGAGTACTATAATACAGGTTTTGAACTTGATTTTTTTCCACTGTTTTCTTTCCTTCTTCTTCTTCTTCTTTTTTTTTTTTTTTTTATCTTTT
>VUQG01013323.1:62259-72503 GCA_015106755.1 Etia nguti
TTTTTTTTTTATTTTAAAAAAAATAAAAAAATTAATTTTTTTAATTTATTTTTTTTCTCTTTTTTTTTTTTCTTTTTTTTTTTTTTTTTTTTTTTTTTTTTTTTTAAATCTTTTTGGTAGCGAGCCAGAATGCACCCTTTTAACATCTCACCTACGCTTTCTACTCTAATTCAGCCCCTTTCACCCCTCTGTCTAACCCTCCCTCTCTCTCTGTGTGTCTCTCTCTCTCAGTGTCAGTGACAGGGTCTGTTACATGAGCAGACTGCCAGCATGCTCTGTGCCAACTTCTCCCAGCTCTGGGGATGTGGTGAGCAGCTCTTTATCTCCGGGAAACAGACGCGTCCGATCACCTCCTCGGGGGGCTGGTGTGGGCAGGGAGGGCAAAGAACGGGAGGAGACCAGCAGGTTTTTTTTTTTTCTCCTCCTTCTATTCCAAAGTCAGAGTCATCCAAAGAATCTGTGTGCACGCACACACGCACACACCCACACAGGCATGCCGAGACACACACGCTGGAGATCTCGTACCTCCTCTTCTTCAGTCTAAGGAATTGCGATAATTTGCGATGTGTGCATTAACCAACATACCTACCCAAATACCTGAGGGCAATGATGCTGTTAGTGTTAAAATACCTCTCTCTCTTTTCCCACTATGCGTTCTTCCCTTCCCTGGTAACAATTGCAATATGAGAAGCAGCTGACCTGTATGATATATTTGCAGAAGAAAACTCTCAAAATCTGTATCCTTTCATTTGTGTTCAGTCACTCATCTGCCTAAAATAGGCACTCCATCTTTGAAGATAATAGACATGTATCTTTGCAGTGGATGACTCTAGTTTGCTCTAGGCCAAACTCTGTTTGTGTTGTATTACTAGGTGAGATAAAGCTGCAGTGCGTCTACCAGCTACCAACAGCTACCAACACAGTGGTCAAAGGTAAGGACCGTTGGCATGTTTACTAATAGAATTTACTAGGATGGCTTTAAAGTCTGCTTCTGGTAGGTTACAGCAGTCATCAAATACACATGTACTGAGTCTTGCAAATCCTCTGTATTCATATGTAATAATCCCAAACCTGTTAGAACGAAACTAATATATCCTGTGGTCTCCAGCATTTGTTGATCACCGTGCAACATGCATTTGCAGTAGTGTGCTTTATCCAGCAGTTCGCTTAATCACGACCTGAAGCTTTTACTACCTGATTTTCATTCCCCTATTGCCACCTGGCAGCAGTGGCTTTGCTTACAGCATCAGTTTCCCTCAGTTATTTTTTTTTTTCCTAGTGATATTCAGAACTTTGTCTGGTGTAGCTGGCATACAAAACATTGCTAGGTCTAGTGTTTCCCTGAGCTAATAAGGTAATAAATGTATCAAACACATCTGTTAATCTCTGGAAATGATGAGTGCACAGAGGAGGGTTCTATTAAGAGACCCACTAAAATCCCCTCATCAATGTCTTTCAGTGGTAACAAAGAAATATGGAAGCAATTAAGCTGCACCTCGGAATATGGTGTATTCCAAAGAGGTGATAGAAGAGCAATGTGCTCAAAATAAAGTTAATAAAATTTCTGCAGGTACTCGTCCAGTGGGGAGATACTGATTAATAACACATTTCTTTTATGCGCGTATTCGTTGTGAATTATTATTTCAATTTGGCGAGGCTGAGATAGAGGGATGCCCTTTTTAGATTGGGATGGTTTCTGAAGGGGCATTGCTAACACTCTACCTAAGGAGCAATCAGTTAAAAGAAGCTTATAACCAGTTTCCCTTATCAAGAGTGAGTAAAATGAAGACGAGAAAATAATGTGGGTTATCCAGGCAAAATATCATCAAGTCCCCCATCACTATCAGCATAGTGTACTGTGAAAATCACAATTACCTGACAATCCTAATTACTTGTAAAATAATTACAGTACTGGAGCACATGGCAGAATATGAAAGTAGAAGTTTAAGTGTGATAGCAACACATCATGCCGAGCTATGCACTAAGTTACTGGACAGACGAACTCACTCTGTGGTCTCCATTGGTCGCATGGCAACCTCACACCGTATGCATTATTAGCAAGAGACTTGTCAGAACCCAGAATAGAAATCTATCTGAGAAGTCTGTACCATCGACAATGGTAGATATATGACAGACTTCAGGACACTGATGTTTTGGCACTGACCAAAATGCTTGCGTAAGGGACTGAATAACTAAAACTGTTGAAATCAGCAGGGGTGCTACCAAGATGGCTGCTGAGTTATTTTGCTAACAGTGAGAACAAGACCCCATGAAGCCACTCTTGCCTTCTTCACTCTGAGAAATACAACAGAGTTACAGTGTTACCAGTGTCATAATTCTGAACAATGCTCTTACCTACCTAACATATATCATACCTAACATATATCTTCAAAATCGAAAGCTGTTGCTTTAATGCGGAGGAAATGCTGCTCTGTTTATTGAAATGAATCTGTCTGCATGAGCAATTGGCCTGAAATTGTTACAAATAAATGTACAGCAAAAAGCTCTGGTAGCTCATTGCCCAGACTGTCTTGTAATAATATAAATAATATAAAGCAGAATATGTTTGTTCATTCACAAAAAAGTCATATTTTATTTATTTAACTGTGGAATAGATTGTGAAAAACAGAATTTTTCAGTGTACATAGAAAAAAACAGAAACATTGCTAGCCTCTTCTCTGGTAGTAGCTATACAGTCAGTAAGGAAGAACTTTAAAACACTGCCTAAGGTCATTCTTGGTAAACAAACTGTTTGAGAGGTTGCAATCTTGTCCTGACTTTAAACTACAAAGGAAATGTAAAATAGTCAGGATTTCTTTGCATGAAGCTGTATGGGCTTGACAAAACCTAAAATCCCAGTCAGAGATTACAGGTATCAACTTTCAGTCTTAACTCAGACTGTCTTCTTCAGTCTTTGTGTGTGTGCTCACATAAAATCTTTGAAAAGTCATTTGATTCTTCTTCTGTTCTGCTCATAAAGACATAAAAAAAGGTTATAGTAAACAAATAACAATAAAATACACTGGTGCTGTGAATAAGACAAGATAGAAATGCTGCAGAAGATCATTAATCATGTGAAGATGATCATCAAAAGTACCTCAAGTGGAAAAGATTAGGACAACTTTTATTTCTTTTCCTGCTTAGTATGCCCACGGTGCTACTGTTAATTTCCAATGTGACATTGCACACTTCACAAACTGAAACTTTTGATACTTTTAAACATTAATGATTACTCAGTGTTTTACTATCTGACACTCTCCCGCTGGCTAATAAAAAGGAAGTGGAAATCACTTTAGTTTGTCTGCAGATGAATTTCATTGATTGCACAGGTAGTCCTTTTGATAAATAGCCTACAAATTCAACTGATAAATGTATTAATCTGTTTTGTATCTGCAGTTCCTTCAGTGTAAAAAAGAGTTAGCAGCAGATTAGAAGAGAGCATAAAATATTTAAGCATTTTCAGCATCACCAGCTGAATGAATGTCAATATGACAATGCAAAACACAGTTTTTGATGCTCTATGTTTTCACCTCGGCAGCATTTTGGTGGCATTAGTAAGGTATGGCTTAAAAAGTTGCACATATGAAACATATTTCTTCAGCAGATAATCTATGTGACACTTAAAGTATAGGGTGAATAAGTAAGTGAGTGGAGAGATGATGCTTCCCAGTGACTTTAAACTGAAACTCCTTAAAACCTGCTTCTGTCCAGGTTATTTGCTGAGCATAAGTTACCATGGGAATTTAGCCAGGTAAAAAACTCTCATGGAACTGAGAACACTGACTTTAAGCTCAAAAAAAGCCAATTCATTCATGTACATTGCCTTGGTCAGTGTTCTGTATCTGGTTTAGTTTGGTTTTGACATCCAGAACAATATAATTTGCAACTACTGGCCAGAAGTGAACTTTCCCATGTTTGAGTCCAGTGTTGTTCAAGTTTTTAAAAAAAGTAATTAGCTACTAATTACTGATTACTTCTCAAAGAAAGTAATCCCGTTACTTTACTGATTACTTATTTTCAAAAGTAATTGGTTACTTTTAAAAACATGATACACAACCTGAATACGTTATAAAGCAATAAACCTTTCAGCCCAATTCTATTTTTTCTGCATAATCCATCATATAAGATCAGATAAGATGAGATAACCTTTATTAGTTATCTTATACCTTACATAAAATAGAATCAAATGAAAAAGTCTCTTTTTAAAACTTGTTTTATTAGTTTTAATCCTTTAACTTTATGCACATTGCATTAAGCGAAAATAAATTTTATGGAGCAGTCTCTGACTTGAAGAAATGTTTTTGACATTTAAGCCTATTTTCTGCATATTCCAGCATATAAAATAAAAATAATTTTTTATGTTTACACTCTCTCTTTCAAATAGATGCAAGTAAAACACAGCAGAAAATAAATAAAATCAAAGACTCAGCGGCACTGAGTCCTGTTGCTCTCAAATCTATTTTCACCTGTTTAGCAGGAGTGGGTCGGGTGGAGATTTGCCCTGGTGCAGGTGTGCCGCAGCAGTCATGTCAGTGTCTGGGATTCGGGAGTTTCTCTGTGTATTTCACATTCCCGTGGCAGCGTGCTAGGTGCTTGCTCAGAAGTTTAGGGGGTTTTTTTCGCTTTAAAAAGAAGTTTTCTTCCCACGCAGTGTACAGCGGACGCTAATGTTTTTGTCACTTTTAACGGAATCAAACTCAAAGTAAGGTCAGTACTTTCAAGCTTTAAATGCTGCACAGTCGTACTCTCTCCCGCATTCGATATATTATCCATTGTTGATCTGCACACGTCTGTTACCACGAACATTGCACGCGCTTACGTCATTGTCATAAGAGACACTCGCAAACAAAAGCACGGTTTAGTAACGCAGTAACGCAGCGTGGTTACGGGAAAGTAACAGTAATCTAATTACCTTTTTTGCAATAGTAATCCCTTACTTTACTTGTTACTTGAAAAAAGTAATCTGATTACAGTAAAGCATTACTTGTAACGGGTTACTGCCCATCACTGCCGACGTCTACGAGAAAATGACCCTTTGGCTCCTTTGATCTATGACCTCAGTAAACAATTTCCCCTTAGAGTACAGGAAGACAGGATACACGGTATTCTTTGGGGCTGTCCCACCTTGTGATCGACAAGTTAGCAACGCTGCTAATGTCTTACATTGTCAACGTTTACATGGTCACAGGCATCCCCCTCTCAGATCCGGTCTCGCCAAGTGCTTGATCACAGGGGTCATGTGATTATTGGGGTTTTGTGTTATTGTAGGGTCTTTACCTTATAATATAAAGCAGCTCCAGGCGACTGTTGTTGTGATTTGGTGCTATAAAATTGAATCAAATAAAGTCATCATAGCTACATCCATTTTTTACATGCAGACTACATCTCAAAGTTAACAAATTTAACTTTGTGATGCACCTAGGTGGGCACTGAGGGTAAAGGTAAAACTGGAGAAAGTAAACTATAAATTTCAAGTGGAACATTGATGTTAAACTGACCGGTTTGACGTTGATGACCAGTGTGATGCCATGCTCTAACAGCATGTCTTGAGCAATACGAGAAACTGTCTTCTCCACCAACACCAGGTTTGGACGGACGTCCACGATGCGCTGCACATAGTTCTTCAAAAACTCTCGCTCCTGAGGTGGAGACAAAGAAAGCTTCTTTCAGAAAAGCACAGAAAAGGCTAGTTTCCTCTGCTGTTTCACTGTCGGAGTGACTCACTTGTAGGACGATGGGGTCAATGGAGGTAAACTTGGTCTCTTCTCTGTACAGGTACTCTATGGAACACTTGAGCATCAGGATCCTGGGGTTCTTGATGTAGGGGTTCATCTGGTTGCAGGTCAGACGGATTACTTAACTATCAGCTATTCTTTACATATTTCATTCAACAACTGTTACATTCCTTTACTGTATTTCTTGATATAACTGCAGATTCAATACGACAACAACAGTTGACCCTACCTTCTTGTGGGCGATGTTTTTTGTGCACACAAAGCCATTTACGACTATTGAGTCAAACTTCTTGCCTCCAGGAATCTGAACCACAAATAAAGATTCAGTCATAACTGAATGTAACTCAGCTGCTCATAGAGCTGACTACTGTTTATCTAGTTAATTAGACTAAATATGAATACAGTGGTTGTGGCTACAGTTAGGCTTCAACCTTCTTGATGTGGACCAGCTGCCGGATGTCCATGTCGTCATCGCGGTTGCGAACGTCGGGCCGCACCGTCTGTACGACCTGCCGGACCACGGGTACGATGATATCCCGCCAGGACAGAGATAGCGACTCGCTATAGAGCAGCTGCTGCAGCAGCGCCATCATGTGGCTGTGGTTGGCTGAACTAAACAGACAGGCAGGTGGTTAGAAACTTTCTACCATGCAGAAATGTAAGCAGCATATCTCCTAAGTTACTGTCATGCTCAAAGCATTTTATTGAGCTTTTTACCTATTATCATTTTTACCAAATTCTTCTCTTTATTTTGGTTATATTTGGTATTATGTTCACAGCTGTGTTTACTGTTTTGGCTGCTGTAGCACAATAATGTCTCGACTATGGCGACAAATAAATTATATCCACCCATCCATCCATCTTCTTCCGCTTATTCAGGCCCCGGTCGCAGGGGCAGCAGCCCAAACAGAGAAGCCCAGACCTTCCTCTCCCCAGCCACCTCCTAGAGGTGAGATTCCGAGACCACCTAAGTAAAAGCCTTCCGCAACTTGGCTACACCTAGAAATTCTGTCCATAAAAAATTACGAACAGAATCAGTGACAAAAGGCAGAATCCATCACCCACCAGAAATGAGTCCGACTTGTTGCCAGCTATTGTGATTCCCCTGTAGTTGGAACACACCCTCCGGTCCCCCTTCCTAAACATGGGAACCACAACCCTGGTCTGCCAATCCAGAGGTACCGCGCCTGATCTCCACGCAACATTGTAGAGGCGTGTAAACAGCCCTACAACATCCAGAGCCTTCAGGAACTCAGGGCGAACCTCATCCACCCCATGGGCTCTGCCACCAAGGAGTTGTTTAACTGCCTCAGTGACCTCGTCCCCAGAGATAGATGAGTCGTCCCCCTCGTCCCAGACTCTGCTTCCTCCATGGAAGATGTGCCAGTGGGATTAAGGAGGTCCTCGAAGTATTCCTTCCACCGCCCAACAATATTCTCAGTCAAAGTCAGCAGCGCTCCACCTGCACTATACACAGTGCAGGCAGAGCACCGCTTTCCCCTCACGGTTAGCCAGAATCTCTTCAAGGCAGTCCAAAAGTCTTTTTCCATGGCCTCTCCGAACTCCTCCCACATCTGAGTTTTTGGTTCAGCCACTGCCCGAGCTGCGTTTTGCTTGGCTGTCGGTACCTATCGGCAGCCTCCGAAGTCCCACAGGCTAACCAAGCCCGATAGGACTCTTTCTTCAGCCTGGTGGTTCCCTTCACCTCTGGTGTCCACCATTTGGTTCGGGGGTTACCACCACGACAGGCACCAACCACCTTGTGGCCCAAGCTCAGTGCAGGGGCTTCGACAATGGAGGTGCTGAACATGGTCCATTCTGACTCAATGTGCCCAGTCTTCCTCGGAATGCTGTTGAAACTCTGCCGAAAGTGTGTGTTGAAGATCTCGCGGACCGGGGCCTCTGCCAGGCGTTCCCAGCACCCTCACTATATGTTTAGGTGTGCACCGGGTCTGTCCAGCATCCAACTGATCCAACTCACCACCAGGTGGCGATCAGTTGACAGCTCAGCCCCTCTCTTTACCCGGGTGTCCAGAACATATGGCCGCAGGGTGTGGTCATGGACAAAATCGATCATTGACCTGCGGCCTAGGGTGTCCTGGTGCACTTATGGACACCCTTATGTTTCAACATGGTGTCCATTAAGGACAAACTGCGGTTTGCACATAATAAATTATATACGATTTAATTTGATACACTTGTGTTTTTGTTTATATTTATTTTTCTATTTGTACCTCTTCTTGTGAGTTAAAATATATATCTATAACTATTACATACCAGTATCAAAGGACTATTCTATAGCAAGTTAATAGTGAATATAAACTGGTAGTTTGTGGTTTGCAGCCCTACTTTTGACACTACTGCTCTATAATCACAGTGGACACAAACAACAATGCCATAGCCACTCACAGCAGCCTTTCCATGGCCTTCTTCTCCCCGTTCTCCTCTCTGAGCTGATCCAAAGAGCTGTGGTGCCAACCCAGCGGGGTGAACAGCATCTCTTTAGCCTTTTCCTCCACACGACGGTTGAACAGAGACTCTGTGGCAAGAATAATAAGTTTGCTTACCTAGTCAGATATGCCAGTGAGTTACTAATTAAATCAGTGAGGAGCTGCAGAGCTCGTACCTTTGATGAATGCATCAGTTATGACAATGTTTTGCACTCCATCCTCGGACAAAAGAAATTCTGCTTAAAAAAGGAAAAGAATTTGTTATTTTTAAAACACTTCCAAACAACTATTAATGCACAAAAAGACTTGCACTGAAGGCATTTCCTTCAGTTAAAAAATTCTAAACAACAGGAAATGAAATCCATCAGCAAAAAAACTGAGACAGCATGTGGAATAACCTGCATGTTATCTGCACTTCTGCGGAAAGAAAATACGCCCTGCTTCTACCACAGACTGCTACCCAGCATAAATACTTTGCTTCACAAAACAATTTCATTGCAGAGGCTGCCGCAGGGCTAACACAAAGAGACAGACAACCATTCACACTCATATTCACACCTATGGGCAATTTAGAATCACCAATTAACCTAACACAGGTTGATTAAGTTATGAACAAATATATGACAGTCAGCCAGTGTTGGACTCGTGGGAAATAAGAAGTATGACTGAGGAACAAACTCCTAATGACAGATTATGTCACTGTGGCCAAGCATCCTCACGTACGGGACATATCGCAGCAGGGAATATTTACCTTTCTGCTCAGCAGCAGGAGGCACGTGTGGATATTTGGACTGCTTCTTAACATGAAAGTTGACATTGTTTTGCTCCATGTTAAGGTTTATAGAGGCGGCTGAGTCACTGTCCACCACAGAATGGGAACTGCTAACTGACGTCCTCTTGCTGGGGCTGGCAGAGTCTAGATGCATGCATGCATACATACACACACACACAGAGATTGGAATGCAGAGAAACGATATGAAGGTAAATATGGTGTAAAATGTGAGAGCTTGTAGATGGCATGTGTGAATTAAAAAAAAAAAAAACCTCCCACAGTTTGCAACATATTTGCATTCATTAAAACCAAACCCCGTGCAAAGAGGCTTCAGTTGCAAAGATAAAACACTGAAGGATAAAACAAGTGTCACACAGATACATACTGGGCATGGTGTACTCAGTCTCATCTGCAAGCTGCTCTGTGTCGCTGTCATCAAACTTGATGTCTTTGAACCAAGATGGCTCTGAATGTCCCTCCAGGGAGTTGACACTATCGCTGTCTGGAGATGGAGTTTCTGAGAACTCTGTGCTCTAAAGTCCAAACAGCGTGACGTCAAAGTCTGCACATTAACCTTTACTGAAATAATCAGTGGTTGAACCTGCATCTGATATGACCCCCTTGAGCAATCAAGTCCACCCCATTGAATCAATATAACTGCTGCAATGAGTCAATGTGGATTACAGCAAATGTAAAAGAACTTAGACGGTATCCTAAAATATTTCTGTAATTCGGCTTTCCCCTCACTGCCTGCAGGCTTTGCGTATCAGCAGGAAGCAGCTCTCACCTGAAGAGGTCGGTAGAGCGCATACTCGTCCCTGAACAGCTGGTCGTGGTGTGTGACGCAGTCGATCCAGCGACCGTCCACTAATGCCTGGCCTATTGCAATAGCCTGTGCCCTGCAACATGGAAAAACCTGAGTAAAACATGAGTGAGAGCAGCTTTTAACATGTTAATATATTTTTATCAAAATGAGCAGGGGAAGTCAGTCAACTGTTCATGCATGTACACAAAAAGTCATTTACCAAACTATTAGAAACTTTTAGAAGAATTCCTAATCATGTGCATGCAGATGCAGATGCCAAAGGCCTGTCCAACAATGTATGTGAAACACACATTTAATGCACTAGAAAAAAAAATAAGCATTGTTGTCTCTCCAGTGCAGGGGTGTCCAACTCCGGGCCTTGAGGGCCGGTGTCCTGCAGGTTTTAGATGTGTCCTTGATCCAACACAGCTGATTTAAATGGCTAAATGACCTCCTCAACATATCTTGAAGTTTTCTTGAGG
>VUQG01013323.1:78948-94815 GCA_015106755.1 Etia nguti
ACCATCACCAGTGTGTGAATGTGTGTGTGAATGGGTGAATGACTGAATGTAGTGTAAAGCGCTTTGGGGTCCTTAGGGACTAAGTAAAGCGCTATACAAATGCAGGCCATTTACCATTTACCATATGATTCAGCTTGATGGGTCTTAACCAAGCACATAGTACAGAACATACAAACTTCACACTGAAGCAGAAAATCCAGCCAGGAAAAGATGAACAGACATCAAACAGCATGATTCCATTAAGAGACGAACCCTCCATGACAGATGTTAGTGAACAGAAAGAAGTATGACGGCTGGAGGTACAGGTGGGGAGGCAGGAGGAACTGGGCTACAGTCAAACAGTGTCAGATTGCTATTGTAGGGTCTTTACCTGACAATATAAAGTGTCTTGAGGTGACTGTTGGTGTGATTTGGTGATATATAAATAAAACTGAATTGAATTGAAGCATCTCCTCTGATAGGGCCAGTGAGCTGGGGGAGTTGCGCGCTCAATAGATACATCTGTTGTTGCAGGTGGTTAGACATCATCTCTCTCAGTCACACTGCTCTCTTCTAACCAGGGTTGGGTCATTATGTCCACACTGACCACCATTATTCCCCTTGTGCTACAGCCTCTGAATCTCCAGCTTTGATAGCAGGTTTCTTCTATTGAGCTACCAGGTACTTCATTACGGACTTGTTCTCATTCATAGTTACTACATGGGTTGGATATAACCTGTCTCTCTGAGTTGGCTGGCATATTAGCATTCCAACACTTCCACGTGCTCAGTTGTTGTCCATGTAAGCCATATTCCAGTAGCCCACTTCTCATCAGAGCAGCATTAAAAACACCCGCTGTCACATGACTGCCCAGTCTGATTCTCTGAGCACTGCGCATCTCTTCTTTTATGTCCCTGTGAGTACTCAAACTTTACAAAATTAAGTATTTTCACAGAAGTGGTCAGGAAAAGACAGGAGGACATTTTTTGACTCTTTGACTGTAACCGTCAGTTCAGAGCTGATAGTGAAGGAATCATGCAGAAAGCCTGTATTCTACCTGTGTTTGTTCAAACTCAACTGGAAATCATTCAAACATAAGTGCCAGAAATCAGGTCTTACATACAGTATATTACAAGCTCAATTCCATCTGGGTATGTAAATTAAAATTTCTCAGATATAACTTGCCACCAAGTGTGCATTTGTGTCACCTCTGCCAGGTCAGGTCCTCCTCGAGGAAGATGTTCCTGCTGGACTTGCGCCCACCCACTGGCGTCCGTGGTTCACTGGGCTCCAGCACACACACAGAGGGAGAGTCAGACAAGGCGCTCAGATCCTCTCCGATGGAGCCCGAATCAGCTGAGTGAGTGTAGCTTAATGCTAATTTACGGCAGTACGTACATGCCCGCAGGTCTCCTGGTAACACAGAGAGGGAGTCCAAGACAGGAAGAGGTGTAAAAAAGGAAAGAGTGACAGTTAAAAGAAATGGGAGGAATTATTCTCACAAAAGTGTCATGAGTGCTTAGATAGAGGATTTTTTCCACCAAGGTTCAATAAAAGAAGGGATAGCAACGCTCTGCTGGCATCTTAAATAAACTGGGATGTTTATTTATTTATCTAGTTGTGAAAACAATCCTAGATACAGAGAAGTATCGCCCAATGACATCATTAAATATAATTTTCTTTGTAGATTTTCTGATAAAAGTCAACAAGACAGATATCAGCCAGGATTCAGGTCAAACATCAGTCTGTCCCTTAACAGAAGAGTACTGTGTGACCTACATTTGGGTGAAGCAAAGTATTGAAAATCCATATAACATTATCCTGACACAATTCAGAAAAAATGACACTGACTCAGTTTTTAACATTAATGTGTAAAATGACAATGCAAGATTTTCTTTGAAGAATAAGCGTGGTGGATTACAAACAGTTTTCTGCTACATTCATAACCAAGTCATATCTGGACCCTACCTGTGTAGCCCATGAACTTTCCGGGAATTTCCTGGTTGCAGCAGCGGCTGCAGAAGATCTGCCCACACAGCCTGCAGTGATGTCTGCGGCGGAAGGTGGTAAACTTCTCGTTGCAGTCATAGCACTCCTTACACTGGCTATCTGGCATCCAGTACTGCTTCAGATCGCTGTCCTGTAGGGGGGACAACATCACAGCAAGCTGCTTTCATCCACAGAGACGTATGGGTGATATGACCTTAAGATGATATCACGATAGTCCAAGAAAATTAGCAAGAACAACATTTTTGATAATATAGGGAAAAAAACTGAACAAATATTAATGGATTTTCCATCTTACTTTTCTAAGGAGTTCCTAATTCACTTCCCAATTCTCTTTTGAAACAAGGTCCCAGCAGCAGCATTGTATAGTGCAATAGTAGTGACTCAGCATTATGCAGCATAAGTCAAATGTCAGCACAAAAGTAGCCAAAAGTAGCCTAGCCTCTTTTTCGGGAAAGTGTGGACATTCACACTTTCCCGAGAAAAGACATATTATAATTAAATATTAAAAGGTAAACAAATGTTTCCAAACATAGAGGAGTTTCTGTTTTACCTGGCTCTTTCCCTCCATGATCTCCTTCAGCCTCTTCAGTGCAGTGCGAAGTTGTACAGCAGTACGAGGGTCATGATTACTTAGAGATGCATCAGATTTCCTGCTTCCCTCTAAAAATCATGCATGCAAACAAATGAACAAACAGAAAAAGTGAGCGCAATAAAAAAATTCACTCTACATGTCTATAAATAAGTCCTGTCGCATTGTCAAATAATCCTCTTTAAAAAATATATTTAATCTGAATAAATGCTACATTAGCTTCTCTTAGGTAATGCAATTAAAGAAAGCTAAATGAGAAACATTTGACAATGAACAACTACCTTTAAAGTTGCAAATGTGACATGACACAATCCAAGTTAATAAAAAAAATACAAATAAAATGAATAAATAAATAAGTGGGCAAAAAAAGCATGATGAATAGAAATGTTAGCTTAAAAATCAATCACAACAAATTACATTCCAATTATTAGTACCTGAGTGGCAAACCAAAGACTAAAAGGAAGCGCTTTGCTGTAAAAGGCAAATCCCACACACACACACCCTTGCATGTACTCAGACACACACACAGGCTATTTTTTCAGACTGAGCAGCTATAGTCCAGCCAAAATAGCTTTAGTAAAACCACACAGTGCAGAAGAGCCCTCACCTGGCCAATCCACTGCAATCAGAAAAGACACGAGAATGGATGTTACAGCGCTTATGTCCACTCATTCCTCAACATCATTTGTTTTTGTCTCCTCTTTCCAACATAACAATGGCTGTATCCCAAATCACTCACTTCCATTAGGCATTTTGTACTGGCATCTAATCGTACAGTAAGTGTTAATACGGGACTCTGAAAATTCTTCTGAGAAGGATTCGTCACTATCCAGGGATTGTATACCATCATGCATTGTGAGAAAGAAAGAACTTGTTGATGCTGATTTGTCACAACTTCACTGCATGACATCAGCGACATGATTCAAAGTCACTCGACAAGTGTCCAAAAGTGTTTGTGTCATTTTGCCAATCAGTTCATATCTAGTCGACTACACAGAACCCCTGACACAAGGAGCAGGGAATGCATGAATGATTTCGAACACAACCAGTTACACAAACCCCAAAAAGTTAATTCTGTTCATCTGGATGTAGCGTTTTCAGTGGGAGAAATTTTTAATCACTCATCCAAGTGAGTTCTTCAGCCCTTGGATGAAGAACTCCATTCATCTGAAAACGCTACGTCCAGATGAACAGAATCAACTTTTTTGCATTTAATTACCTGGATGATTGAGCATGCATCAAGACAGTTACACAAACACCCACAGAACTGTTTTTAGCTGATCAACTCACATTCAAATCTGCAGGTTTTCTTTCAAACAAAGAAACACAGAAGCTGGTGCTCTTCATTAACATTAACATTAACAAGGCATTTCTGGTCAGACACCTGTTTCTTTACTGAGTTAGCACTGATAAAGGTTTACACAGAACATTTTCTTTGGCTCTGAAACTGTAATTAGGGGAGTTTGGTGACAGCTATAGTCCTCTCCCCCACCAGGGAGAGGACTATAGCTGTCTTTTCAGGCAGAAGACATTTTAATTTAATCACAAAATCACAGACACTTTTTTCCTGCCATGAGCTTTATTTTTGCTCTACTTTGCCGACCACTTCTATGAATTCTTTAGGAATTTCCTTTGTTTGAATCAGTGTTTTGTTTTCATTTAAGTGTCATTGTTGGCATGTATGAAACTAATAGTGTTTAACGAGGGCGCAGTGTTTCTTCACAGATGATAGCCAAGCAGTCTCACCAGAACAGACCACACAATAATATTTACTCAGCATTTTAGTTGAAAAGACAAAAACCTTATCAGTTGTACTGATCATCATAACCACAACAAGCGTCGGCGCTATAGGCCATGAGAGGCAAATGACTTGTTTGTATTCTTTAAAAAAACAAAACAAAACAACAGTTTTATGTTAAAATATGCATTTGTTGTTGCTGCTGTTGCTTTATTGGATGCGACGACTCTTACATTCTTCCCCATCAAAAACTGGAACCAAATGCAATCTGCAGTTCACATTCAATAATGTGAACTGCATTTTATGATCTTGTACAAAAGATGTTTTATTAGTTTTGCACAGGATCAAAACATTTAAGAAGTTTTTGGAAATTGTCCTATTCTAGGTTCTATTTTCTGTTCTAGGTTTTATTTTCTCTCTTCATTTTTTATTTATTTTTTGTTCCAGTTACCGAAATTTTAAAAAATTAAATGCAATCACCTAGCAACCACAAAAGGGTTAGCATCCTATTTCTCTCTAATGTGAGTGAATCCCATCTCTTCTACTACAGACTCATGCAGCTGAGACACCCTGGTCCATAACAGGGTTGAAATTGTCCTATTCTTCTTGCCTCACAGCTTTGTTTATTTTCAACAGAGTGTGGAGCTGAATTTGAAAGCTTCAAAGATAAGATAGGTCACTGAAATTAGACACTCTTGACAATGTTATCAGAGGGCTCTGATTAGTTTATTCATCACAGGATGGAAGCTTAAAAGAACTTTGACTAATTTGTAAGCATAAAAAAACCAGTTCCAATTCAACAGTTGCAAATGTTCTGCAACACTGCCTACCTTCAAAACACGCCTCGGGCTCAGCAACAGCAAGACAATCACAAACCTGTTTCCTAGTCACTGCAATTTTTCCATTTGAATATCCTGTCTCGAATATCAGGAAGTGTACAGTGTGTGACTTTTACCCGAGGCCGTCGAGGTGCGTCTGTAGTGGTCGGGATGCTGCTTTCGATGCGTCCTCGAGTGGGAGGGACTGGAGGACCAGCTCCTCCTCTCCGATTGAGGAGAAGGGGCTGGAATGTCTGGCTTCTCTGAGACTGTCGAAGGAGGGCGTCCCTCATCTGAACACACAGAGAACGTGCTGAATAATCGAGTCAAGTGGTTTGTAGTTAAATCAAAATCAACGGTGAAAAGTCATCGCTTTCAAGATAAGAAATCTGACAGTAAAGGACTGTTGTTCAGTCTATAGATCAGGATTTTCTAGTGATACAACATTTGCAACACAGAAAAGCATTAAATGTTCATACTGCTGCTCAAAAATGACAATTAGACAGTTTATAAAGAAAAAACAGATAGCAAACTATTTCTGTTTATTAAATTACGAATGATCTGATCATGGGTGGAAACCACCTCATTTTTGTATTTGAAGTTTTATTTATTTTTCATTTTATTCTAATAAAGAAACAGAAAATTGTATCAGAGAGGTTTACAGGCACTAACAAAACTTAAAATAGTTTCTATTCTAGGTTTTATTTTCTCTCTTCATTTTTTATTTATTTTTTTTGTTCCAGTTACCGATTATTAAAAAATTAAATGCAATCACCGAGCAACCACAAAAAGGTTAGCATCCTATTTCTCTCTGATGTGAGTGAATCCCACCTCTTTTACTAGAGACTCATGCAGCTGAGACACAAGCAGAACATGCTTTGATATCGTCAGATTCAATTAACTTTAACCCTTCTCCTGAAAAAGTCTTTGTCCGGATGACAGCATGTGTGACTCTGAAATCAGCATATTTTGTTGAGCAATAGAGGTGCCTTCACAGATGGGCAGGGTGCAATAAGGCACTCTATCAGATTCAGTCTTTAACTGTGTGCTGATAACAAACAGGATGATGTAAAAAATCGGATTTCAATTGGTCAGACTACAGGGTAGTTTAATAGTTCCATTTTAACTAAACCACGCAAAAAGTTTTTAACTAAACTCTTTGCATGGTAAAATCTTAACATTTGACATTTGCATATGCAGTGCTGAAGTGCTTTTACTGACAGTGGGTTAGAGGAGTACCCCTGAGTCCATGCTGTGATTCTGTACAACAGAATTGTGTCTGTTGGTCACACAGATCACAGCCATCACAGGACTTTCATTGTCCCTTATGTATAAAAACTTTCTTTGTGTGGAAATTTCTAAATCTGTAATCAAATTATGCACCAGTTAACAAACCCCTCCAAATTCTTATATAATTTAATGCTAAATAATCTTAATCTTAACTTGCTAGACTATTTGTGCACACAGTCTTTAAACAGAGTAGTGAACCCATCAGCTTTTTCGAAATTCAATGTTGCCGATGTGTTGCCAATTTAAGTTAACTAGCTGTGAGACGTTCCACCAGCTTTTCTTTTCAGTATTACACAACTTCTTCAGTTTGTTACCCCTTGTTTTTTTTAATATGTTGCTGGCAGCCAATTCAAAATGAGCAAATATTTAATTAAAGAAAGATTCAAATTACTCGGTTACATTAAATATCTTGGAATTGACTTATTTTCAATTAAATATAGGTTTTAGTAGATATGAACAACATTGGATTTGTTTTTTATTTACATTTCATACAGGAAACAGAGCTCTAATTAAAATAAACCACATCATTACTTTAGACATAAATACCACTGTGAGGTATGAGAATTAGGGGACCAGACTTATTGGAGAATTTTAATTCACGACTTGTGCAGCTCACTGGGTCCTGGCTCCAGTTCAGATAAACACCTTCTATAAAATATTGGGCAGAGTCAAAAATACTGTAAGGTGTAATTTCCACTACAGATTTATCACACTGTGTTTACAGAGGTAGGTAAAATATCTATATGTAATGTCTGTTAATCAGCGAGCAGTCTCATAACAAGACAACACAACAAATATAGCTGTGCCCTCTAATGAAACTTCATTCAGTTTTATAGGACAATGTCCACTGTCACTTTTCTCTAACTTTCAAACATTAAAGAAATAAAAATCAATACAGAGTATAGCTTTTGGACTAACTCAAGTGAAATTCTTGGGCTTTTATTTGATTATATTGTGCATTTCCTCACCTTTGTTGTTAAACCGAAACAGGTTGACAAAGGAGCTGTATGCAGAGCGGAGGGGAGGTTCATCCTGCTCTGGAGTCAGTGGCTTGAAGTGAGTCAGGTGGGAGGGGCTGGTGGGTGAGATGCCAGCAGGCTCCACGCTCCAGTCCGTTGAGGATGAGGACGAGGACTTGTCATCTGTAGCCATGTCACTGCTCCTCCTGCTATAGAGGGAAAAAGGCATGCATTGAAGAATGTACATGTAAGCAAGGACACATTTAGCTTATTCAGTCTTTAGTCAGTTCCTAGAAACTTACCTGCAGAAATATCAGTAACTACTGCCTATTTTAACTCCAAGATTCTTGCACATACCCTGCCTAAAAACAACGTTCAAATTGCACATTCTTTCATCTAATAAAGATAGCCTATTACATATTTCAAGGTCTACATTGTTTTTCTACTAGAGCAGTTTTGCATGATTCAAAGTTCAAAATGATCCTTATGTATGTTACAGTGGTCTTTGGCACAGCCCCTCAGTTTGTCCACTTTCTGAAACAAGCTGTTTAAGCTCCTCTCGGTTTACAATTAATATCTTCGGACTGGTTAAAAGGGTCTGACTGTCCGAGGGCTTCTGACAGTTAAACTTAGACACAACTGGGTGTTCCAACAGGACAATGATCCAAAACATACATCAAAACTGATTTTACCATGGACAAAGGAGGTTAATATTGAGCTGCTGGAATTGCCTTCTCAAAGTCCTTACCTCAACCATATTTTGTAGATTATGCTTAAAAGCCAGTTCTGTGCCAGGAAACCAACAAATTTAAATGAACTCTACAAATTCTGTCAAGAAAAGTTGTTAAATATTCAGCCAGAATTATGCCAGAAGCTTGTTAATGGCTATCAAAAGTATCTGGTCAAGATAAAACTTGGGAGATATTTAACCACATATTAGTGGATGCTAACAGGGTTAAGCTACCCAGACTGAAATTACTTAAAATGGGTTTTCATTTCCTCAAGCATAATGTTTACGTTTATTTATTGAATGACCAGAAGTAACAGGAATATGCCAAGTGGCAAACTCCAGGCTGAAAATGAAGTCAACACAGACCTGCCAGAAATGGTAGTTCCTTACATAGCCACTCACCATAAGCAAGTCAATCTGCATTGACGCCATTGTCAAAATGCCCAACTTTAGGGCATTAAAAACTACAATTACAGCCTGACTAAAAAAAACATAAAAACTGTTGAGATTTATGCTTTTGTGTCTCATTCTATTCATTTTCTGAGTTTTTCCATCCTTAGTGGTGATTTTAAATTCTTTGTGTTACTGTACAACCAAAGTCTGTGCTTAGGAAGGGTACATGCAGTGTATTCAATTTGCATGACCTGGTAGCTGGGCCTCTACTAAGTCCGTGTTATGGGATAATCTGTCCATGCTGGGGCCCCTCAGATTGTACCCAGTAGACCTGTTGAAGCAGCCTCAGCGTCACCATGCTACCAACAATTGTAATAGTGGTGACAGGAAGTCTGTATGCCCAACACCATAACCACCAGTGTTGAAACTGATGACACACAACCTTGTGACTGCAAACTTCAAAACAAGAGCTCAGATCCTCACTCTGTGGTGTAACCAGTCAACTCCAGCAACCATTTCAATGTATACCACAGCGAACAAGGAAGTCCACATTTTAGGGCAACCTGTTTAATGTTTTTCAAATAATATATTTGCAAAAGAGTGTGCTAATAAAGAATCAATTATCAGGTTTTTTACTTTTATTTTTTTCCCTGTAGTTCTGAAATGTCTTTTTTCCATCAACGGGAACAACATCTTTGTAGCTCTTTTTAATCACACACTGCTGCTGCAAACTAAAGCTGCCATATCTAACATTTGATCGCTGACTGTCCCACACATGAACTCGAACTCGTGACAAGAACGACTCTTTGGTGAATTAGTAGTCGCTGATCCACATCACCAATCTCGTTTTTACTTACCTACTCAAGAAGGCCACGGACTTTGAGTTTGCAATACAAGCCATTTTAGATACTAGTAGTGAAAGCAGAAGTAGCAGAGGCATCACATCCACCACCTTATCATGTGATCAAAACAGGCCGAAGCGTCACTACAGAGTCCTGACACGACCAAGCCCTCAGCCCCATCAAAGAGCTAAAGATCGCTGTCGTTTGGATACGCTTATAGACTGCACAGATATCCATCACCATTTTCCACATTTTTTTCACTAGCCGTCATAGTTAGCCACTAGCTCGCTATTAAGTACCTCAACTAATACCTTTTACGTATCTAATATCACTAGATTTTAATTGTAGCATATTGACTTTATAATTAAAAGTATCTTGAAATGTCACTTAACAAATTAGTTGTTTTTTGTAGGCGGAAACTATGACTCAACTGAAGCCGTGCTAACCAAATAGCTTGACGAACAGTACAGTAGCAGCTACAACTGTTTTTAGCCAAGCTAGTTAGTGCTAGCTTCGTATGCTAACGAAGGCTCTACCGGTCGTGAAATCTGGGTAACTGCCGTGACAGCAAAAAATATCAATTACCCGTTCACTATATGAGACTGACATCACTGTATGGAGCACCCCGGCTTTCAAGGCAGCTGTGAAACACCTGGAGGAAACGCCGACTCCTTTGAAACATCAGACAGACCTATCCAATCGACTCCCACCATGGTTGTAACCAGCAAGGCGCAAAAGCCGAACACTGACACAGTAATGGAGGCGCTCATTAGAGGATGGCAGCTCGGCGGCAGTCTCCTACTTTAGCGGTGGCTAAAAGGGATGTTGTTTGAACAGGGATGTCTTAAGTGCAGCTAAACACATTTAGCCATTATCTTACTTCTATTACATTTTGATGGCTCTTTGATTCTCCATACAAATAATAAGTTACAGGTACATAGGATAGCAGACTGAGGTACAGTAAGCAAAATAAGCAAATTACAAAATAATTACAATTAAGAGATGTATATAAACACAAGTACATATAGGGGAAGGAAAAAAAGCAGTTAAAAACAACAACAAACAATGTGAGGGCGACGGTAACCTTAAACATTAAAACATTAAACATTAAAAGCATTACCTATTGTAATGGTTTTTATAGCTTTCTTGTTATGGGAAGAGTAGATTGTGGCCACATAGAGTTCCATTTCCTTCATAAAAACAGAGTGTGTGGCTTCTTATTTGAAAATGTATGAATGCGGTATTTGTCAAGGAGTAACATCAAGTTGATAAGGTAAAACGCTTTAGAGTCCTTCTCGCTAAAGTCAGTACAACCAGATAAGAGGTTTTTGTAGAAAACTACAAAGTCTGACCAACTTTTACTAAAAATGTTGTGGTATTTAAGTTAAATGATGCCGCTGTACTTATTCTTATTATTCTTCATGTAATTTCTTCTTTTGTTTTTTCTTTTGTAAATGGATAACTCATACAATGTAAAATTGCAGTTTTCTAAGTGAAAAGGGGAGCATTTTTTTGTTTATTTTTATTTATTTAATGTCACAAAACTGTCTCTTCTGTGAGCTAAAACTTTCAGTTTTATCATTTTTGTCTTTTTCGTACATTCAGCTTTGTCAGACAAACTTTGTGTAGCCAAACTCTGTTTGAAGACTAAATCTCTGAATTTAGTCTTTTAAATGAAATAAGTCATTGTTTATTTATTTATTTTTAATATTATTTCTCTCTTAACTTAAGGTTCATCAGTAAAGTAAAATGTCTGCTCTAAAACCTTAAACTGGTGGCTTGTAGAGTTGAGCTTGCCTGACAAAACAAGTTCGGGGAACAAATGCTCAAGTTACATCGTTTTTGATTGGTTTTCAGATTGTTGGACACGCCCTGTAACGCTTGCGCGGAAGCCCGGCGGGCTTTTTGTTTATGTTTAAAAAGCAATCAGCAGCGTTAGATTTTTATTCGGTAAAGTCATGATTAGCCCTGTTTGAATCGATTTGAACATCAGTTTACGTGGTTATGAAGGGTGGTTACCAAGATTTTCCAGAGGCAAGTCTTACCAGTGGCTGAAGTTACCGTAAGTTTTGACCAAATTGCGAGAATACGCCGGTTACACTAACGTGCTAGCAGATTTAGCCTAAGCAAGCTAAGCTAATGTTAACAGAAGCACAGTGCGGACAAATTATAAAATATTTCCGGATTGTGAGGCGAGTTAATCACATATATTATGACTGTTTTATTTAAAAACTATCACTTAATCACAGTGGGTTACATGGGTATTTTTTTTTTATTGTTGAAAGCAGTTACAAGACGAGTTATGTAAGAAAAAGGTATCCAGACAGATTAAAGGAAAAACATGAATCCTTGACAACGTTCAATGAAAGAATGTGGTGGTTTAGTTATGCTACTGCATGGTTTGGGTCGATGTGTCACTGCAAATATCCACCTATTGAGAGGTACATATTGAATGAGTTATATACTATAACTTATATGATAACTTCGCTAATGGGAAGTTTTACGGTGATGGGATGAAAGACCAAATGACAGAATACATTTCGGAAGAATTGTTTCATCCTTCAAGCAGAGGGAGAGGACACTACAAAACTGAAGCTCAAGCTGCTGTGGTGTCATGTGGTGGGCTACATCTTTAAGATAAGATAAGATGGTCCTTGTTTTTCCTTTATATTGTTACCCGTTTGTATGTCATGGTTAATGTAGTAGATACCGTGTTAATACGTTATTCTAATGAAAAGAAACCCCAAAACTATTAATGACAAGCACTTTTCAAATTTTATAGACATTATGCCACTAAACCTCGTCCACATTGTCATGCATGGCTTTTAAGCTGACATTCGGTTGTTAGTGGCTATGCCATCCTCTGGCTGCCTAGGTAACCCTCTGGCATATATACTCTGTCACATACCAGTCAAAAGTACCTTTGACCCTCCTTGCTGCTTGCCTCAGTGGGTCGTTTTAAAGCTGAGAAAAGTTTAACTTGGGATTCGCCCCCTTTATTAAGTCACCATCATTTCTCTATACTTTATACAACAGGGATGGGTAATTAATTTTCCCAAAAGACCACATAAAAATTGGTGACTGTTGTGGTAGACTGCAACAATAAGCTTATAAAGACATAAAATCAATATTGAGCAGAATTGAGTTAATCTTATTGGTGTTGTCCTCCAAAACAGTCCCAGATTGTTATGTGTCCCCTTTGGATAATTCATTGCCTATTTAGATGACCACAAATGAAATTTGAATCACCTTTTCCTGTGTGGATGCCCCTTATGATTATGACTTAACTGGTGATATCCAGTTAGCAAGTCAAAACCTGCATTTTTTTTCTATTAGCCATCAGGGGGTGACCACTATGTTTGTAAAAAGAAGTCTGGTTTCCAAGAAATTGACTTGAATACAGCAGAGCCTGACTGATATAGGTTTTTTAAAGACCAACACTGATATCAGTATTTGATGATTTAAAGTTTTCTATCATTCAGACACACAAAATATAAACAGGTTTCCCTAATATTCGTTATAATTCCTTACTAAGATAATATAACAATGCTTTTTAAAAATAGTTTTGTTTTACTGTCGCAACAAGTTGTGAATTATGCATCTGCATTCTGTCCAATTCTGCTTGGATCAGCTGGTTGTTGTCTTTGTGGTGTTCTACACAGTGTGCAACGTCAACACTCCTAACAGTTTAATTTCATAGCTGTTATAAATGCTGTTATAAGAGCTAATATAGACTAATATTGAATATATTGGTCAGATTCTAGAATTTCACTGATTTATGACATCTATAAACATTTTTTGTTGAGTTTATAGTCTTAGTCACTAGTTTTAAGTCATATTAAAAGTATTACAATATGTTGTTCATTTTCTACTATTTTTGTCCCATTTGAGTCACAAAAGAACATAAATCAGAGTGAAACAACTTTTACCCAATGACCTATCAAAACCAACGTTAGTTTCTCAGAGCAATATTGAGTGAAATTAGTCTCAAAAAGTTGACAAATGTGTGTGATATGATTGGCAAGCATGCATTAAGATTCACAAATGTCTATAAAGATTTGGTTGTAATTGTGAATACTCACAAAAAATGGTCCAATTCACACACAAATGCAGGGCAGTGTGAACACACAAAAAACTATTTTACAAATGCAAAACCTGAGTGATATTTACGCACACATATTTAAGTTCAGCTCCACGAATCTAATCATTTTCTCTTTCAGAAAGCTCCCTGTGTGTAAAAATGGCTACAGTTATTTGCTTTGATGTTATTTTTGCTCACAGATCACTAAATATGAATACACATATTGCATGATACACATAGCACATCACTTTGCATGTGCATGTGGAATTCTGAGACTCTTCATACTGCCAGCTTCCCACAGATCCACAAATGTAAACTGCGTTCAAGTGCTGCTGGAAAACTGGGACCTGTGGGTTCCCTGTGTTTTAAAAATAAATAAAATGGGTGTTTATTTCTAAATGAACAGAGGAGCTTATCACTTCTTGACTACAAATGATACATTTACCAATTAAATATGCCATGCAGTAGTATATGAAAGTTCATATATGGCTTAAATAAGCTGTCACACCTTAGTGAATAATCTTCTGATGGGAAATCATTCTGACAAAATGGTGATAGTTTAGGAACAGCAGACAAAAGGTATGTCCCAATTGATAGGCCGCATCCTTCGGAGGACCCGGACCCTACGTGGGCCGGAAGACCGAGAAGGCCGGAAGTGCAAGGCTG
The DNA here is from genome assembly GCA_015106755.1 of Etia nguti. NCBI lineage: Eukaryota > Metazoa > Chordata > Actinopteri > Cichliformes > Cichlidae > Etia > Etia nguti. The sequence continues at coordinate 93,044 of VUQG01013323.1, forward strand.
TGAAATTGGACGGCCTAGCCTTCAGATTTGCATCACCGCTGTCTCGGTGGATTTTAATAAACTCAGCCGTCATCTCCTTGCTATCTAAAATATAACAGGACACTGCCGTAAATTCTCGACCATCTCGCACTTCTGTTTAATCAGTTTTCTGTTTGACGTTTATTCATCTGTGTGAAAACCCCAGGAACTCACCCGAGGGATTAATAAAGTTTTATTTAATCTAATCTAATAACTTTAATCCCACCCAAACCGATTTACTCAGGAAAAAACAAAACACTAAAAAAAGCCAAACAATAACATTTTTAAGTTATCTGAGTGACTTGTATATCATGTTTAACCTGAGTAGCGAAAGACTGCAGGGGTCTGAAAACAATGTCCCGGAGTCCGCTGTTCTCGCCGGCTCTGGTGACCCTTGAACCCCTGGCTAGCTATCAATCTGGTGGGTAACAGACGTCTCCAAAAACGTCGGAGCACTTTTGCAAATATGCGATGTCTTGACAAACCGAGCAGATATTTAAAGTTTACACTGCTACATTCTCGCCTGGAAATATGTTAAAAGTTTATTTTGTGACCCAGAAAGAGTAATAAGAGTATTATTAAAACTGTAGCTGCCGCCATTGTTGGAAACTGGAATTGGCTGTGCTGCGCCATGAATTCTGGGAATTCTAGGCCACGAAGGATACATCCGACCTATCCTTCAAATCTGGGGAAAAGGAGTACGCATTTGTTGGCCGCATTCGACAGCCTTCGTCGTCTTGCTGTGACGTAATCAGTCTACAAATGCGGCCCTAGTAACATTTATCACTTTTAAAAACATCACATTATTGAATAGACACAGAGAATATAATGTTTATATCTTACTGACAGCTTCAGTTGCTTTTCTTATTAAAACATGTACACAGTGCTCTGAGAAAGTATTTGCCCCTTCTTAGTTTTTTGCATATTTGCAAAACTTACATTTTTCAGGTCATCAAACAAATTTTAATGTTGGGCAAAGTCAATAAAAAATGCAGTTTCTAAATGATGATTTATTAAGGGAAACTATCCAAACCCACCCAGTTTTATGTGAAAAAGTATCAGCCCCAACCCACCCGTTAAATCGAGATTAACTGTTGGGAGAATGGCCTTAATGGCACAAGGAGGAAAAAGCAGGGTTTTAATTTTCACACTTTAAGCCCCATTTTAGTCACATACCAGTCAAGGGTTTGGACACATCTTCTCATTTAATGGTTTTTCTTTATTTTTTACTACTTTCTGTAGTAAAAACAACATTGTAGATACAAACTGAAGACATCAAATATATGAAGCAAGATATATGGAATTATGTAGCAAAAAAAAGTTAAAAACTCTAAATACGTCTTATTTTTTAGATTCCTCAAAGTAGCCACTTTTTGCTTTGTTGACAGCGCAGCAAACCCTTGGCCTTCTCTCAATGAGCTTCAAGATGTAGTCACCTGAAATTTTACTTTACAGGTGTGCCTTGTCAGGGTTTATTTGTGGATTTTCTTGCCTTCTTAATGGGGTTGGGACCATCAGTTGTGTTGTGCACAGCTAATAGCCCTATTTGACAACTGTTAGCTTCTTGCCATAATATGAATTCTAAGTAAATAGAAATGACAGTTCATCATTACTTTAAGAACTGAAGGTCAGTCAGTCCGGAAAATTGCTGAAACTTTGAATGTGTCCCCAAGCACTATGACGAAACGGAAGGCCAAGAGTCACCTCTGCTGCTGAGGATAAATTCATCCGAGTCACCAGCCTCAGAAATCGCA